>VIGI01000030.1:0-69030 GCA_009299455.1 Monilinia laxa
CATTTTGACCCGGGTTTCAGCTGAGACTTTAACACCTGTACGTTTTGAGAAGGCATCCACCATCTTTTTTCGTACTTCTTCAGCACGTAAAATACATTTTATTTTATTTTTCGTTGCTTCTGAATGTGTACGACCCATCATTTTGGCTAGAGTTTCAATAGTATGTTTACGACCTGTAGCTTTAAGACGTAAATTTTCAATAGTCTCAGCTGAATGTTTATGACCTAGAGCTGAACCCGCAAATTTTAAAATATTATACTCCGGTTTAAAGGTATCCATGTAATATTGTTCTCTCTTTATTGCATCCTCTCGATTGCAATATTCCAAGATTTCTAATTTAAAATTAGAATAACCATATTTTAAGAGAGCTTTATGGATAAGACTGTTTTTCCTGAATTTAGTTAGGAAATTCAGATTATAGTATTGCGCAAGTCTTCTGGACAAATTAACAGAACTTCCTATATAACAATTACCGTTCTCTAGGTTAGTTCATTTATATACACCAGATTTGTCTTTATTATCCTTTATAATAGACAATTTTTCAATATCGGCGTTCAAATAAGTAATAACAGGAAGAAAGGATAATTCTGAATTTTTCTCCGTAAACCAGCTTCAGTTAAATAAGTCTAAAGGCATATACTGAACATTTAGTTTATCCGTTGCCCCCTCTTCGCTGAACAACCCACTTACGTAAAAGGGGGAGTGTAGGAATAAGATCTATTAATCCTGTCTTGTAGGTTAAGAAATATTTAAGTTAGATTATTATGAAAAAATTAATGAGTGTTAATTTTTATTTTTATTTTTGATTGGACTATATATTCTCGAGGTAAGTGCTCGAGGATTACGTGTAGTCTCTGAGGATACCTAATAATATTGTAAAATATGTATCATTTCCTGCTGATTGTTAAAAACCGTGCATTATTACTGAGATTAAATAAAACTCTAGTAGCATGGTTGTGATAACGTCCCAGCATATAGTAATCTTTTTTTTTTTTTATGAAAATAGAAATCCATCCAGGTTCGAAATATCCCCCAAAGTCAAAGTTTCTTTAACAGTTAAAGATTTAGGTTCAACATATTCTAAAATTAAAAGAGTAAAGTTGGATTGATCATATTTAAGTAAAGCTCTTACAATTGGCATATTAACATTTTGTTTACTTTTTAAAAAAGTATTATTAAGATAATTTCTCATTCTAGAAGCTAAATTAATAGAACTTCCTACATAAGTATGACCATTTACCTTATTGATTAAACAGTAAACACCTGATTTATCTCTTTGTTCTTTGAGTACATTAACTCTATTTTCCTTTAAGCTATCATAAACACTTACAGCCTTTAAATTTTGTATATTATCTTGGTTAGCAGGCTGCTTATTACTAAAATTAGAATAAGGTCGAGTTATGACTGTGTATCCATGCGTAACAGAGTGCCTGCTACTTCTAGCATAGCAATCCAGCCGAGAATTAAAAATTAATGAATATTTTCTTACCTGGACTATATCTACCCGGAATGAACTCCGAGGACTACGCATAGTCTCTGAGGAATCCCACATCATATTAACACGGTTAATAGGCTGCAGAGTACCTGCTAATGGTTCAAAATTATGCTTTATTACTGGAATTAAATAAAATCCTAGTATCACAATTGTCAGAAGTTACCAGCATATAGTAGTCGTTTCTAAAAATAGAGGGAGGGCTAAGTGGTTGTTTGATAACCCTCCTATTGTAAACATGAAAACGAAACCTAAAGCAAATAACATTGAAGGAGTTAATTGTAAAGATCCTCCGTAACATGTAGCCAATCAAGAGAAAATTTTAATTCCCGTAGGAACAGCAATTATTAAAGTAGCCGCCGTGAAATAGGCTCTTGTATCCACATCTAAACCAACTGTGTACATATGATGCAAAATGTTAACAGATATTCCTCATATCTGCCCGCTTAGTAATATAACTATACGCTCCTTTCACAAGAAGAATCGGACTATATCTTCATCTTTTAACAATAATACTATGGATGCGCAGACCCTGTCTTTTTCGTCATACCGTTTTCTATATTAATCTGTTTCTGTAATACTCTAACTTGGGCTAATCCTTCTTCAGTAAGATGTAATTTATTAGAAACCATATTATGAATACTCAATCACTTATCGAAAGATTGGGCCTTCTTAGTAAGTAATGGGAATGCTTTAAAATAAGATATTACATCCTTCATTGATTTGAACCCTGTAACTGTGTAACGATAAACACCGTCCGTTTGGGATCTGAGGGTTACTTTACCAAACCCAAAAAGGTTTTGTATGACCATAAGAATAGCACTATCCTTTTGATCAAGTATATAACGCATCTTTATAACACTACCTAATGTATATCTTGCATTGGATGTTATAGATACATTAAAACATCCTTCAGCATCGGTGAAACCAGATAATCAAGCATCTTGTAATGTAACTGAAACAGCAGTATCCTTCAATATAATTGTATCTGCCCCAAAACGATTGTTTAAAGCTTGAACTCACAAAGATAATTGCTGCATTCTGTTAGTAAGAGCCAGATTACCATTAAATAAATAGGCTAGTAGAAGAATTTGTGAGGGGTTATCTACAATTAACCTATAAAAGTCATTATTGTGACCACTTTTCCCTTGTGGAAAATGCTTAACTTGACCTATTCCTAACTTTTTCTGAATGTAGAAAAGGATAGCACTTTCCTTCTGAGTAAGAACAAAACGAACTCTTGTACCGTTGGTATAAGTTTGAATCGCACCATCTCCTTCTACAAAACCAATAAATCAAGTTAATCAATTATTGGACAAATGTTGCGGAGCATTCCCAAATAGCGTATTATAATACAGATTAAAGGCTGAGAAATTAAAAGATGTTTTGCGTATAGTCTCTGAAGCACTCTGTATATTATTCCTTGCTGAGTATAGGGACAGATTGCCGGCAGATCTGGTATAGCTAATTAGATTTTCACAGTTCAATGTACTAATTAGCACTAAACCGTTCCAGCTTATAGCAAGATAAATAATATTAATCCACATATCACTATGTGGTGAAGCCAAAACTCAACTTCAAACAACAAATCCTAAAACTCCAATCGACATCATGGCATAGCAACATTTTGCAGGTAAATAAAGATATTAAAGAGTTTTTATCTCAATCTATTAGAATTCATTTCTAAATTTAAGGATTTAATTTTATCTAAACCTTCTTTAGTTAAATGTTTTTTTTCTTTGATAAGTAAAAGAGCCTCTTTAAAACAAAGAAAATCTTCTTGTTTTAAGTTTAAAAGAGGGTATATATCAAAATGACTTATTATGTTTTCCAATAAAAAAGAAGTATCTTGAACTATAAAATCACACCGAGGGGTAGATGTACTAGATCTAAAGACAACTTGACCACAATTAAAAAATCTAATAAACAAATGCATTAGCTCAATATCCTTGGAGTGTTGAGCTATATGAAATCTACAATACACTTTTTCCCCTAATGTATAATCCTTAGCTGGTCTAACATATATTGAAAAACCACCATCGCCTGCTGTAAAACCTGATACTCACTGAGGGTTTAAATTATCAGGCAAATATACAATAGGTTTATTTGCTGGTGATATATCAGGATAATATTTTAAAACTTTGCTTGACACTCCCTTATTGATAGATGCATAATACGAAAGTACATTTAAAAACCCTTCTTTAGTTAAATGATCTTTTTTAGATATAATATCTACAACTTTAGATCATAATAAAAAATCCGAGGACTTTTTACTTATAAGAGGGTATTTTGTAAAATGAGGAATTATAACATTATTTATATAAGTAATATTTGTCACTCTATAAACAGATTTTTTTCTATCCGGTCTATGATATATAGCACCTACACCAAAAAAAGATTGTATTTTATATAAAATGTCTTTATCCTTTTCATGTAAGTTTATTTCAAATGAAACTCTTACTTTCCAATTTAAATCCTCGTATACCTCTATTATTACGGAAAAACAACCCTCAGCGTCTACAAATCCTGTTATTCAACTAGGATCAAGTTTATCCTTTGCTGCTTTGCAGGACGAAGCCCCCGAAGCAACCTTATTATTGGCTACGCTAGCTAAGCAACGACTTGTAGAGAATTCTCTCTTTAATACTTTAGATACATATATTAATGTAGGAAGCTTGTGTCCTAATTTAATACTTACACAAAATAGTGGACTATATCTTAAACACCCTAATAAAAGGATGCCCCTCCTCATAAAGTCTCTGAGGTACCAAACTACATCTTTAAAAATTTGTATTACTATTAATACATTAATATTTATGATCTTAGATAAGACTACCTGCTGATTATTCATTGTAACAGTCTTAACATTGTGACTATAAAGCAAAGTATTTATAGTATTTAAGATATTAGAACTTTCCAGCATTTTAAGGAGATTAACATAATTATTAATTAATGTTGGCCTATTTTTGACCATACCAAGATAACCGAAAACGCTCTTATTAGAACTAGCTGATATTACAGTACTTATTATACCAAAACCTGGTATAATTAAAATGTAGCTATATTTTGATTAAAGGAATAGCTGTGTATTATAACACAGTCTTTTCTCATTAATACTCAAAAACTTTTATATCTTTGTTAGGACTTTATCTTGAATTGTAGTATTTTCTTCATGACGGTTTATTAAGGATTTAATTGTTAGTATTTTAGATAGCCCTTTATCTGTTAAGTGTTCTTTGTCTTGTATTAATCTATACACCTTTCTTCATCTTAAATAGCTTATATGCTTTCTAGATTGTAAGTGATATTGATCAAAATATTCTATAACCCTTTTAGCAGAACCGAAATTAGTAGAACCATAATAATAGCTATCTTGAGACTTCCTATATCCGATGTTTCCACCTAAGTATTCTTTTATCATATTTAACAATAAATCACTTTTTTGATCTATTTGAAAATTTAATCTTATTTCCGGTTTATTTCTGGTAATACGTTTAATAATTTTTATTTGAAAACTAGCATCCGCATCAGAAAAACCTGCTAATCAGTGGTTATCAAAATTTTTACTTGAATCTACAGTAAAATTTATATTTTGATCTACATACTTAATATGACTTAATACATTATTAACTACTTGGTTAAATCTATCTACTGTTCTTAACTTACCATTTATCAAGTTAATTACATTTAACATACCCTCTTTATTAGATACTATCAAAAGGTATGCGTTTTTGTCCTTTACTTTCCTTACATTACCGTAACCTAATTTTTCTTTCAAGTAATAGGCTAGAAATGCATCTGGAGAACTAAAAACTATAACTAGTTTTTGAGCTTTACTAAAATGGCCATCCCCGTCTATTAATCCTGCTAGATAATAACCTAATTGTTCATTATTTAGAGGCTTGAAATGTTTAGGAACGTGATTTGATACACGTTTAACATTTTCTAAATTTACTACAACTCCGTCGCGTATTGTCTCTGAGGTTCCAATTTTTATATAAAAAAGGTTACCTACTGATTTCCTTCTTTGTTCTAACTTTTTCACTATGTCATTTAAGAGGGAGTATTTAGAACTATATAGCGAAGGGGTTCCAGCATATAGCAACGTTAAGAGGCCTACATACGTAACCTCTGGGTGCTATGTTATATATTGAATACATACTATAGACTTTAATTTTTTTTTTCTATATTTAAACTATAGAGAAGGCTAATAGTTATAAAAAAAAAGAACTAAAAAGGTTTTTCCTCCTCTATTTTAAACCCAAATTAAATTTTATCACTCTTTTTATACTTAGCTAACTCAGCCTTGGCTTTAGCTAATGAATTAGCTTTCTCATTATATAAGTAAATAGCTTTATAAACATCGGTATTAACGACATTTCTAAAGTTTTGTTTATCTAAAGTAGTTTGTATAGCTATGTCAGTAGAAGTATAACTAACATTAGAGTTTATACTGTTAGCACTTGTGGATTGTGGAAGACCTTTACCTTTGTCCTTACTATCGTGGGAATATGGGGTTTTTACAACTAAACCGTCATCTTTAGGTGGTTGTGGGTCATTATTACCATTATCACCATAACCGCTGCTATTAATATTAGCAGCTGATTTAGAAGATTCACCTGTATTCACTGTGTAGTAATGAGTATAGTCTAGAAATGCCGCTAAAAATTCAGCAACTAACCCACCTATAATTAGTATGAATAGTATATTAACCATAAATGTAAATAAACAAGGTTTATTTAAAGGTAAACGCAATAATAATATTATTAGATTAGAACAAACTCAAACTGATCAAAAATAATATACAATAATTCCGTTTAAACCAAAAAATATGTTAACTATAATAGCAACAAATAATAAAGTTATTTGTATAAAAAATAATCTAGTTGTAACTTTAAACAAAGTATATAAACGTATATCTAAATTTAAAATTAAAAAAATAAAAAAAAAAAAAAATGCCAACACAGTATACTTATTATATAACAAGGACTATATCTTTATCCTCTATTATTTCATTTATCTAAAAAAATTAGCCATGCTTTGCTAAGAGGGCTATTAGGTAAAGCAGAATAAGCTTTAAGATCTTTTAAATCATAATATTTATTTGTTAAAAACAATCTTTGTTTTTTTGTTAGAAAATGGCGGATATTTTAAAAGATAAGCTTTAAAAAATTCTATGTCGGTTCTTGCTTGTATAGATCATTTATAATAACCATTCTGGCTTTTATCGAAATAAACATTACCACCAAAAATATGTTTGAAACTAATTACATCTACTTGTAATTTATTAGTTACCGAAATAGTTAACTGAGGATAACTATTTTTCATAGAACAAGTTATAGTACCATCTGCATCAAAGAAACCTGAAAATCAACCATTTTGAATAGTAATAGCCTTGGGATATATGATATTTATACCTAAGGTTAAACAAATAGATTCTAATTGTTTAATTCTGGATGTATGCCTTATCTTACCATTAACTCTATTAATTAGCTCTATCATACCTTTTTTATTGTGTAACCTATATCTTAAAGCTTTTACTCCGGATCTTAATTTTATAGATCCACCTAACTTTTGTTTTATAATAGCTAAAGCATGCTCGTCTTGTAAACCCATTGTAATTTCACAGCTAGTATAACCGGCCTTACTAACTAAAAGACATCCGTCTCCATCAATAAGTCCAGCTAGCCATTCATTCCAAGACCTTTCCTTTAATGTAAAGGAACCGTGTATTGTTTCACAAGCAGAGGATAATGGACGTGTAGTCTCTGAGGTTCCTACTAAAAAATTTAATTTTTTGGTTACCGGCAGATTGTCTGACATTAACAAAGTTTTTACTTTATAGGGATAATAATTAAAAAATATACCACTTACTAAAAAAGTATCTATTAATGAGTAATCAGATTTCCCGCATATAGTCCATGTCATTAGATAAATTACTTTATCTACGGGCCACAATTGTTGACCGAAGAATCCATTTCTTCAAATTTAATTTATCTTTTAAAAAGTCTCTTATTAAATCCAGGTACCGGTAGTCTAAACTCCGGGCTTGTGTATCATACACCTATGATAGAAGAAACCGACTGTACATTAAGCATCATTTCAGACACCCACCAGTGAACCAGTCTGTAGCGATCACTTAAATAACCGACGGTCTTTAAGTGAGGAACTTGTTGACCGTAATTGCACTAGCATCGCTAATATTTTTATTACTTTTCCTTGTATTTATAAAATACATTTAAAGTTTTATATAAAAAGAATATAACCTTTAAACTTAAGAGTTGCAAGTAATACTTATATATATATTAACTAAGTCTAAGGTATATTCTTATAATAATATTCACTATTTCAGATCTTATATCTTTTTACATCTGTCTTTATAGTTTCATAACTTGCATGTTAAACCTTGACTTTTTTTCCCTAGTATTTTGAATTAGTATTATTAGATTTATTTATCATCTTAGTTCTTTCAATCATTTCTCGTCTTTTTGACTCATCTAGATGATCTTTATTAACAAGATCACTATGAATATCTTTTCATAATTTATAGGATAAAGACTTTTTAGTATATAATGTATATTTATCAAAATAAGAGAAGACATTTTTACAATTGTTTACTCCACCTAATCTAAATTCATAAGTATTCTCCTCTGAATGTCTAGAAACAATCCCATTTTTAAATAATACACTGAAATGCTCTAATACTGTTAGATTTATTTCTCACTTTTGAGAAATATTAAAGTTGAAACTAAATCCTCTTTTATCACCAATTGAACAAGTAAAACAACCTTCTCCGTCAGTAAATCCTGCAAACCATGCATCGTTTAAAGTAGGTAGAAGGGGTCTATTATTAATTACTACAGGTTCTAACAGTATTCTACCTTTAGTAACTCATTTATTAAACCCTTTAACGAAAAGATCAAATGTTTCTTGTCTTTTTGGTAAAACCAGATTACCATTAAATAAACTAACTATAATGTCTATTTCTTTCTTATTTTGTGTTACATATCTACTAGTTATAGCCGATTGAGGCATAACTATACCAAACCCCAGAATTTCTTGTATAAATTCTAAAACTTGTTTATCAATTGTAGCTTGTGTAATAACAAATGCCAAATCTCCTCTATTGTTGACTATAAAAGAACCTTCTCCTTCAGTGAAACCTACTAATCAAGTTAAAAAGTTTTCTGAAGGAATTTTATTATTTGGCAAATGAGTATTGTATTTCATAAAAAATGCAGAAAAATCCAACTTATTGTTTAAATTAGAATTAAATTTAGATATATATCTTTTAAAGATTGATTGGTTAGAACTAGGAAATATAAATAATGTTGATAATATAAAATAATCTTCAAATACTAGTCTTGAGAAAAGATGTTGGTAAAGTATTGGATCACCACCCCCAGCAGCTTCAAAGAATGATGTATTAAAATTACGATCAGTTAAAACCATTGTAATTGCACCGGCTAGTACAGGTAAAGATAGTAATAATAACACAGCAGTAACAACTACAGCTCATCCAAATAAAGCTAGTTTGTGAAGGCTTATACCTGGAGCTCTCATATTTAATATTGTAGTAATGACACTTAATGATTATATCTTGAATACAACAAAATACAACCAATATTGCGGACTATATCTTCAGCGCACCTATTAAATGTTGTCTGCCTCTATATTCTATTACTTTTTTTTTATAAAAGTGAAACAGGCACTTACGCTCTTCTATAGTATGAGCTTGTGCACAACAACAAACTGTTTAGATACGGTGTCTAACGTGTAGTCTCTGAGGACCCCACTAAGATTATCTAATGACATCTGTGGGTTTCCTGCTGATTGAGCATAGTTTATCCGGTTATAAAGAATTTAAACCTATAAACACTAATGCTGTTCCAGCATATAGTTAGAAGTTTTATATAAACCCCATTATGTATTGCTAATTCTATTACATATAACTATACTTTATCTTGTCCCTCCTTCACTTTTGGTGATTAGGGGGGGGGGAAGATTTACAGATATATCCTTTCCCCTAAATTTTTTCCTTTTTTTTTAATAAAGAATTTTATTACTATATAGATAATAAACTTATAATTATAAAAAAAACTTGGTGGAAAAAATAAAGGGTGGCTTCGCTAAGGTAAGCTATATTTGTATTCAAATGTTTAACCAATGTTTTAGGAGACGCTGGTATATTTTTACTTTTAAAATATTCCAGACATTTACCCAAACTTTCAAAAAGAATTTCTTCTTTACTTTAAACATCCATTAATATCACAGATTTACTTTAACTATTCACGGCTTTATTTTTATTGAAGTTAACTCTATCTTTTTGTAACATTAGAGCTATATCAGGTAGAAGAATATTTGTAACCTTTGCTGTATCTACTTGTTCTCTCAAAAATAAATATTTACCTAAATAATAAGTACCCTTAGTTAAGTGTTTAGTAAATGTGAAATGGCTAATATTAAGTTTAGATATAAAATCTTTTTGTTGTGTAGTAAAATAATAAAGTATAGATTTGGTATGGTTTTTATTGGAGAACCCGCCATCACCCTCATTAGTTATCGGTCTTCTTATCATTAATAACAGGTAAAACAAGCTCTAGTATGGGATAAATACACCTCGCTTGCGCAGAACCTAAACTAACTACACTTCACTAATAATAAAAAGTAACAACATTAGGTAATACATAAACAAACACTAAAGTCTAGTTAAATAAACTTATAATTAAAAGCTGCTTTACTTTCCATATTATTATATTACTACTGACCTTTCTTTTTACTTTGCCTATCTTTTGCTAGTTTTAGTGCAAATTCGGATACAGTCATTTTACGATTTTCAGACGTTGGAACTAAATAATTAGTAAATAAATATCTACCTAAATAATATGTACCTTTTTCTAAATGTTTTTCTAAAGTAACATAATGTATATTAAAATCTAGTAAAAATATATTTCTGTTATCAGTATAAAAATATAAAATAGACTTGTCTCTATTATACACATAAATAGTATTAATAGGTAAAGTATTAGCAAAATCCCTTTTTTTTACATCCCATATCCCCTGCATTGCAGGGGATAGGCTAGAGTCTTCACACGTCGTTTCCTTAGTATTTGAGACCTCTTTATTCTTATTATAAAGACTCAATTTTAAGGCTTTTATTTGATCTAAACCTTCAGGTGTTAAATGTGCTTTAGATTCAACAAGTCTTAGTATTTTTGACCATATTATATAATTAGGTAGTTTACTACCAGCTAATTGAAATTTATCAAAGTGAGGTAATATATAATTTACTAAATCTGAAGCTCCTGTTACATAATAACGAGCTATTGAACGTGCAGAGTATACATTAACATTACCTACGCCTCCGAAAAATTCTTTTAGTTTATATAATAAAGGAACTTCTCTGTCATGAAGTTCTATATTATAGACTACCGTTACTCGTTTTTCATTAAATATCTGAACATAGAATGAAGAATCTCCCTCAGAAAACCCACTAACTCAATAAGGATCTAAAGATAAATTAGAAACCTCAAAGGTAGGTCTATCTAAAGACTTAATGTTAGGAAATTGTGCTTTGATCTTTTCACTCAAACCTCAATTAAGTATAGATTTTAATGAAAGTATTTCATTTAAGCCGCTATCTGTAAGATGTTGTTTATTAACCATCATTTCTATACATCGAGCTCATAATTGAAAATCGGTTGATTTTGCACTTATTAAAGAATAATTATTAAAATGAGGTATAATAATATTAACAAAGTCACTTAATTTAGTTATAGTATAATTAACTGTATTAGTGTTTGTATTATGGCTAAAATAACCTATACCGTTAAAAAACTGTTGAACCAAAACCAATAATGCTAAATCTTTAGAATTCATTCTCATTTGAAAAGAAGCTTGCACGATTCAATTATCTTTTTTCAATTTAGATCTTTGTCTAACTGAAATTATAAATGAACCCTCTGCATCAATAAGCCCGGAGATAAAATTAGGGTTTAGCTTCTCAGTATTGTTATCTTTAGGTAAGGTAGAATAGCACCTTTTACCTAAATAACTCTTCATTTTAATACTGGTTAATCCATAAGCATAGATACTATTTACTATTTTACCTAAAACGGGGCCGCCCCCCAATTTATCTCTGTTATACATGTATAAAGGTTTTGCTGTATATCCACTAGGATTATTTGAAACCTTTATAGTATTTAAATTAAAAGAAGGGTCCAATAAAAAATATTGTTCTAAAACTATTTCAGGTTTAAACTCAGCGTAATAGGGTAAACAAACTACTTCTAATTTAAAACAAGGTAAACCTTTTTCTTCAATTAGAGGAATCAATTTACCAGAATTCTGGTGCGTTTTATTTAAATAGCCTCTTAATCTCAAAGCTAACTCTGAGGATGAACCAACATACTTTTCATTTGTATCTGTACAAGTAAAGATATAAATACCACGTTGTTGTATTTTACTATGAGGTAAACCTAGTTTATCATCAATTAAACGTCTAGTTTCTTTTTTATCTAAATCAGTAAAAACAAATCTAGGCATAGTAATTAAAGAATTTAGTGTATCTTCACTAACTAGCATATTAGAGTAAGCTAATATTTCATTTAATACCCCTACTGTTACAGGTGTACCTTTTTTAATTTGAGCTTTTGCTAACTCATGAGCATAAAGGTTGTTACCTTTTCTACCCTTTTTTTTTTTTCTTTTTTTTTTTTATAAAAAATAATATATAGATATAAATAAAAAGTTCTCAAAACAAAAAAAAGAAAAAAAATGGATAACAGGTCATGAATTATCTTTTTTATTACTATCTTTTTTTTCAGGTTTTGGCTTTTCTGGTTCCATCTCTGGGTCTGGACCGCCTCCACCATTAGATTTGCTACTATAATTAGCTTTTAAAGATAAGCTACTTTTAGTTTTAGGTCCAAAAACATATAGGTTAAATTTATTTATATAGCTTGCATAGTTAACGCGTAAAAGAAATAGGTGCCCAATAAAAGTTAAGTTTATAGCTCCAAGAAGTGAACTAATACCTGATAAGTGTAAAGCAAATATGGCTAAGTCAACACTTGGACCACTATGACTTTGTACTCCTGATAAAGGAGGGTAACAATTGTATTGGTAACCTCATTTTATTATCATTTAGCATTACTAAATATTTTTTTATCCTGCAAATGACGAATGAAAACTATCGTTACACTCAATATATCTTTATATTGTTAGGACTATACCATTATCTTAAAAACAACTATTTATCAAAAGGTTCAAATTGTGAAGTTTCCACTAGCTTACTTCTAAGCTTTCTAACTATATCTCTAATTTTAGATAATTTTTCGTGATCACCTTTATGTTTAGTATAAGCTCTAGCTCATATCCTATATTCTACTTCTATTGAAGATATTTAACCTCTACCTAAATCCCTCCCTGTATTCATACCAGACTTAATCTGTTTAATTTTTATAAGACCTGGTTCTGTCAAGTGTTCTTTACCTTTAATTGCTAAAACGACTTTACAAAAGTCCTCGTAATCTAAGCGCTTAACACCTAGTAATGGACAACTATAAAATATGGGAAGGATTTTAGATTCTATCTCGGATAGTTTTGTAACAGTTAAATCGACAGCTTGTCTATTAACCCTTGTAGTCCCACAATCCAAAGACTCTATAAGACTATTCATCAATTGAGTATCACGGATATGTTGGGTTAACTGGAATTTTAACTTAACCTGATATCCAACCTTATGAGTTTTTGATGAAAAAATATCAACAAAAAAAGAACCTTCCCCCTCAACAAATCCTACAAATCAGTAAGGACTGATAATTTGAAGAGTATTAAATTCAGGTCTAATGACCTTCACGATATTAGGGAAATGTTCTTTTAAAGTAGGAGTAAGCCCTCAGTTCATAGAAGCTCTAATCGCAACTATTTTACTTAATCCCTCGAGGTCTAAATGTTCACCTTTATTGATTAATTCTACTGCAGACTTAAACAGTTCAAAGTCCCCTCTTTTTTTAGTTAGTAGAGGATAAGAGTCAAAATGAGGAATTATAAACTTAATAATTTCTTTAGTAGAATTTACCGAATAATATGCAGAACTTCTCGTAGCGCTTACCGATATATGTCCCGCGCCACCGAAGAAAGCCTTCACTTCTTCTAACAATGGTAAATCTTTAACATGTAAATCATATTTAAATATCGGTTGCACGCTTCATCCCGTTTTTAAATATGACCGTTTAACCAAAGAAACCATAAACGAAGATTCTGCATCTGAAAAGCCTGAAACATAATAAGGATTAAGTTTAGAAGATTGAGAGTCTAACTTAAATAAGGGTAGAGATAAGACAGAAAAATAAGTAAAAACATGGTTGTCTATTGGTACAGGCCCAACAAGGTAGCGTATTTTTGTTGGGTTTTTATAGATAACAATATTTTACGTACTTTATCTAACTTGCATGTATTTCCCTTTTTAGAATATGCCCGAGCTCAAATACTAAACTCAAGAGATTTCATACCTTTCATAGTATTATTAAAATAAATTATTATATTCTCAATAGCTCTAGAGTTAGTAGTATCTAATATATAGTGATTATGGTTTGGTTTATATCTAACCTCATTCGGTATATGTAGTAGCAATTTAATACCTTGTAAAACTACGCTATCCAATTTTTGGGTTAAACCAAAACCATGGCAGGTTCTAGTAGCTGTTTTGGATACTAAATAAAAACTACCTTCCGCTTCAATAAATCCAACTAATCAAGGTTTAGTTATGACATTGTTAAGGTCATTTACACTTTCTAAAGGTAAAGATGCTTTGTTTCACACAGGAGAAATATAATTAGGATCAACTTCTTTATTTTTTAAGTAAAAAAGTTGATTATCTTTTTCTTCTCTAGATAAGCTACTATCTTCCAATATATAAAAAGCTTTTTTAAACTTTTCGTAGTTGAATTGTTTACTCGTTAAAAGAGGATATTTATCGAAGATAGGTATTATGAACTTGGCAATTTTTTTCCTATCTCTAATAAGTATTTGTCCTTTGGTTTTATCTTTAGTAACCGTACTAACTCCTAATTGCCTTTTAATGTAATAGAGTAACCTTAAGTTGTATCTACTTTGAGTTATTTTAAATACAAGGCTTCACTTATCATTTTTACGAGCTATAGTGAAACTTCCATCTCCGTCGGTCATACCGACTAATCATTGTTCAAATCAATCTTCATTGTTCTTAAGATACTCTTCGTTTAGTCTCTGATGACTAGAATAATTTTCTTTATCTAGTCAGGCGTATTGTCTCCGTGCAATAGGCATTTTTACATATGTTATTTTTGATAAACATGAGTAGCCTATAACGTGTGTTTCAACTGAAGAGTTTAACACTTGAAGATGTTCACGTATCATTGAGAAGAGTTTTATTGCCTCTGGGTCACCCCAAAGCAACTCCCTACCATTGAGAGTTCAACCTGTCTGTAAAAAATAGGCCTTTTCTATCTCATCATTGTTAACCCTGATTACATTTAACAGTAAAAACTGCTTAATGAATCTCAATTAAATTGAGTTCTTTTAGTATTCATGCTGTTTTTTAAGTAAACTAATTTAGATGTACCTTCTAAGGTTTTATACTCTCTAGATAATCTTATACGGTGAAATTCTTGTCAATCTAAGAAATCTTGATGTTTAGAACTAAACAAGGGATAAACTGATAAATAATTTATTAAAAGATTACAAGAAGCCTTCTTAGTTGTTCTAACCTCATAGGATAATTCAACGTAATTCTCCTTAGTCCTTTTAATTTCATTAACTGTTTTTATATCAAGAAATTCTCTAATTTTTTCCATTATTTGGAAATTAGAGTTATTTTCTAGTAATATATTAGAAGTAATTTTATACAATTGTTTTTGAGAAACTCTCATATAACTTTTTACTGCTTCTGCTATACCTGCATTTAGGTCGAAGCTACAATAAAAATTACCATCAGCTTCTATAAAACCAGTTAGTCAGGGATTATTACCCAACGAGCTGTTATCTAAACCTAACTTAACTATTTTAGATTTCTCGTCTAACCTAGCGTTTCACCAATCAATTAATCTATGGAGAGCTTCTATTTTAGGTGTTCTCATTTTACCATTAAGAAGTACAGCAATCTTTTGTATTGAATTTAGATCTTGAAATAAAAGATCTAAATATTTAGAATCTTTAGGATACACCAGAGTACCACCATTTAAACTTTGTTTAATTTTCATGGCTAATGGTGCATCTTTATCTACAAAAGTGATTTTTACTACTTTCCCCTTTTTTTTTCCCTTTTTTTTATAATTATAATTTGATTATTACGTGATAATCAAATTATTTATTATAAAAAAAGGGAAAAAATAGAAGCGAAGCTGGCGACCGCTGCTTCTAATTTTTCCCCCTTTTTAATTATAAATATTATCTTATTACGTAAATAGTATTTTATAATAATTAAAAAGGGGGAAAAATAAGGAATAATTTTTGCTAAAGATTGACAGGATATACTAAAAGAAAGGGGGGGGGGAGGGCCGCGAGGCGCCGCCCCAACTAACAAGCTTACAGTTTGAAGCACTTTTTTAATTCCTTTTTTTATTTATTATAGGAACTATCACTTAAAACATACATTTAACTTAATACTTGTGTATAAGACTAAACTATTGAAAACTAGTCTATAAACTAAGTCCATTTTTGAAATTAAAAGGATAAAGAAAAAAAAATAAAATAAACAGGATTATTTTATTCTTTTTTTAATGTTTATTATTTCCTCTACCCCCTCTTGAGTTAAATGCGCATTTTTCTTCATTAAAACCCCGACTCTGCAAAACTTCTCATAATCTAATGATTTATATCCCTGTAGAGGATATTTTTGGAAAAATGGTATAAATTTTTCTTGTAGATCTGAAAATTTTGAAGCTAGGTATGTTACATGATCCGTGTTTTTATATACGGCTCCGCTATTAAAGTAATTTACAAAACCTTCCATTAAAATTGTATCTCGACTATGTTGAACTATGCTAAAATTTAATTTTATCTGGTATCCTGTTTTGTAAGCATTTGATTTTATAACATTTATAAAAAAACATCCTTCGGCTTCTACAAATCCAGTAACTCAGTAAGGGTTTACATTTTTAAAAAAATTGTTTCTTACAGGTCTTTCTACAGGACATATATTTGGAAAATGAGTAATTAGCAATGGCGTTAGGCCTTTATTTAATGAAGACTTTAGTGATATAATCTTATCTAATCCCTTTGAATCTAGGTGTTGTTTATTGTGCATAATAATGACTATTTGTTTAAATAGTTCAAAATCGGCTTGTTTTTCAGTTAATAAAGGGTATTTTTCAAAATGAGGTATTATTACATTAATTATATCTTTTATTGATTTAACAGTAAAATACGCAGTGTTATCTTTTTCACGTATCGTGATCTTTCCTATTCCTCCGAAAAAAGACTGTATTTTTTCTAACAGAGCTGTATCCCTACTATTTAAATTAATAGTAAAAACAGGTATTATATTTCAACCTGTCTTATACGTTGCTCTTTTAAGCACCAATATTGAAAATGAACCCTCACCATCCACAAAGCCAGTCACATAAGAAGGATGCAAACAATTAAACTTTCCTTTAGGATTAGAAGAAGTACTATTTAATCTCTTATTTAATTTACCTGTCTTTAAATAATAAGATTACAACCTATTATGTAGATTTTTATATTTTACTTTTTCGCCTATTTCATTTCAATGAGTGAAAGTAGGCTAACAGTGAAGGTAAGCTTGAAGGCCCACCAGGCCATCAAGAAGAAAAAGGGTATAACAACTTACCTTTTTGATTTCTAACTGTTTTAGGTACAATTATTGATCCGTCACCCTCTATCAACCCTGCTAAATAATGACCTAATAAATTATCATCTTTAAATGAAGAGTAATATTGACGACGTTCAAAGGAAGATTTTGATATTTTACCTAACTTACCTTTCACTATTTTAGTAAAATATAGCCTATTTGTATTTATATTTTCATATAAAGTTGGACTATATTTTTCACCTGCTGCTATGACTGTAAAACTTTGCGTACGAAGTATACATAGATATGCAGGTGTATCACGTGTAGTCTCTGAGGACTCAACAGGATAATTATAAATCTGTTGATTTCCTGCTGATTGCCCTTTAAATATTTATAATACTAGATTTACGTTAGTATTTATAGTATGTTTTATAGGATATCCCAGCATATAGTGATATTCATTATAGTAATTACTTACTACTCGGGCACAGGATTTTAATACCCGCACCGTTCTCAATACCACTAGCAAATAAGAATAATATTAAACTGGGTGGTAATAACCAGAATGAAATATTGTTTAGTCTAGGGAATCTATTTATATATACGAAGTAGGGATAAAATTTTGTCTAACACAGCAAATCCGGACCCCTAGCTAATAAATTTAATGATATTATAACCCACCATCCCTCCCTCCTGATATTCGATTTTGAGGATATATTATTCCTCCTTACTTCTACCAGTACTCATTCTAGCTTTTAATGCTCGGATTTTTTTAAACCTTCAGTTGTAAAATAAGCTGGATTTTTCATTAATTCAACAACTACACAAAATAGATCAAAGTCCAAAAAAAAAAATTTTTTTTTAGAACCTTCAAGGTTCAAGAAGGGTATTACCTTATTAATTTCGATAAGTTTACTAACAGTTAAATAAATATTTTAGTGATGACCCCCATCAATACCCCTAGGGTTATTCGATACTCATGATGGCATTGTTGTAGGATAATTTTTATTCAAGCTACGAATGTTATTTAATAAGTTGTTATCA
This sequence comes from Monilinia laxa, assembly GCA_009299455.1. Lineage (NCBI taxonomy): Eukaryota > Fungi > Ascomycota > Leotiomycetes > Helotiales > Sclerotiniaceae > Monilinia > Monilinia laxa. The sequence goes on from VIGI01000030.1 coordinate 18,330, forward strand.
ATAAAGGAACTTTTTGAATTATACTGTTGAGTATTAATAAATTCGGGGTGTTCACCCCTTACATGAGCTCAAGTTCTATTAGCTCTACCCAACTCGGTAGATGGGTCATAAGAAGGATAATGACGCTCTAAGCGAGCATCCCGCACAGTATTGTCTTTATATACTTCTAAGAAATTAGCCAGATGAGTAGTATCTGTATCTTGGCATGCACTCCCTATACCTCCTCCACCTCCACTACTACCACTATGAGTAGAGTCCAGATTAATGTCTCTCACTGGGTCATATTTAGTACCTGAAGAAGCATTAAGTGTATCATTAAAAGACCAACTTAATTCAGGTATAACCTCTAAATAACTTAATATTTCGAGCATATTTAAATTTAAAGTTAAAAAAGCAATAAACATTAATATAATTCTTATAGTTAGTATAATACCTAGTTTTCTTACTACAGCTATAGCTATAGCTAAAGTTTTAGACTTACTACTTAAAAAGTCTAATTGCACAGGTATAGACAGTTGTAGGCAAAAGAAATAAAATTTGAAATTGTTGTAAAGTCTAAGGAATCTAAATAAAATCTATAGAACTTCGTAACAATATTTTTATTAGCTCATAAAAGATTAAAAAATTTTTATCACTTAAATTTTTTAAAGGCGGGCTAATAACATAGTGTTAATGTTAATATATATATATTTAATTGGACCATGTCTTCATCCTTTATTTTTTATAAACTAAAGGAGCCACGCGTGTAGTCTCTGAGGATCCTACTAAGAATAAGGGCTACATTAACTCTATTTCTTTTGGTTTCCTGCATATTCTTCCCATGTATATATAAATGTTACAACTAGTTCCCTTGAACCAGGTGTCTCTGTTTATATATCAGTTACGAAGGGTGACTAACCCTTAACTCGAGAAATTCCATGCATATAGCGAGGTAATAATTAAGAAATTTACACTTCTTAACGGCATTCCCTTATTTAGGTAAAACAATTTAAACAAATTATAAATTGTTTTACCTAGGAGGCCCTTTGTGTTTGCCATATCTGGACCCCCTACTAACAATGGTAATAAGAAATTCATTTTGTTATAACCGTTAGGTTATATTTGGACTATATCTTCTTCCTTTGAAAGTTTAAAGACTTAAAAAGGAGTATAACGTTTAGTCTCTGAGGATCCTACCAATAATTTAATATTGTTTTGTTTCCTGCGGATTATCCATATTTATATTTATTACTTTTAAGAGTCATGTACGTTTAATTACGTATATAATTATATACAACCTCTGATTTAAGGATAAACTTTCATAACGTCTATAATAAACCTTTAGGAATTTTCCGACGACAGTTATATTTTATACGGTTATATTACTATAACCTTCGGCAATTTCTATCTTTTTCTGCGAAACTGGTTCACCGCAAAACTTAAACAATGGAATCTAAATGAGAAAAATTGAATGTAGTACGTTTTTGATTAAATTGAGCTTTAATTATTTGAATTTCTAATATGTTTTCACTTGTTAAAGGTTTACCTGCACGTTTTTGGATTTGTTCAACTACATGTTTTCAATCTTTATAAGCTAAATATTTAGAAGAATATAAAGGATAACGGTCAAAATACTCTATAGTTTTTACATGACTTTGCATATTATGTGACATAACCATATAAGAATAAAAAACTTTATCTTTTTGCTCTCTTGATCTAGAGTATAAATTAACTCCAAGATATCTAGAAATATCACTTAATATTTTGAAATAACTAGTACCTCCTTGTTCTATTGAGGCTTCTCTATGGTAATTTTGTCTTAATTCTATACGGAAGAAAACCTGTACTCTTTTTGAAGTAATTGCACCTTTTTTCTTTCTATCTGTTAAATTAATACTAAAATTACCATCACCATCAGTAAATCCGGCTAACCAAGCATTGCTATCTATAGGTGACAAATCTAAACCTAAAGGTTTTATTTTAGTAGCCTTATAGTTATTATATCACTCTATTGCCCGGTGCAAGGCTTCTATTTTAGGTGTTCGCATAAATCCGTTAATAATATTGATTATTTTCACGACATCCTCTATATTTTGAATATGTCATATAACACAACCTTGATTCTTTCTAATATATAGTTTACCCACTTTAATTATAGATAGTAATTTATTAGCTAAAGGAGTATCATCTAAACTAAATACTATTAATATTTTGGGTAAGTATCTTTTAGCTTTTGAATCTTTATCATGTACAGCAAAGGAACCATCAGCCTCAATTAACCCAGCTAGGTAGGGGGCCAATTTAGATCTGAGACTTTCTAATTCATTGTTATTTTTAGATTCCACTAGGTCGCAAGCGGCCCTAGGAACCAGGGCCGGCCCTGATTCTATTGTTGTATAAATTTGCCTTTGTTTATTGATTTTACCGAAACCCCCGATTAATGCTGGCATACGTTTTATCATTAACTTTAGTTAATGTTTGGACTATATTTTTACCTTTAAATACATAAAATATTTAAGAAGGTATTTCACGTATAGTCTCTGAGGATCCTACTCAATAAAAGTGTTTAATGCTACAGTGAGCCCTTTTATATTTGGTTTCCGGCTGATCGCCTAATCCTTTGAAATGTTACTGTATTCAGCCGCTTTTCCTCAAAAGAAAGTCTGCTGTACTAGTCCCAAAAGCTCTAAAGGGATTCCAGCATATAGTGAAAAGGAAGTAAAGTATTTCTACCTTACCCGGCCATGCCTTTAGGCTTAATTTTTGTATGTAAATTTTCATTTACCTCGATAATAACCGGGTTTATTTCCTTTTAGGTAGTCTCTAATAACTTGGCGGTCACCTTTCAGGTGGCTAGCTAAACTTCCCAGAGAATGGAAGACTAAATTTTTCCTAGCATCATCCTTAAACTCAGCTAAAATAGCTTTAGCTGCGGGGTGCTTAACGTCATATAACTCCCGCTTACCTCTAACTAAACTCTGAATTTGATCCAAACTAAGTAGGTCAGTTTTACTTGATTCCTCTATTATATCCAGAGAAAAGAAAAAAGCATCTAAATATATGGTACCTGTATTTAGACAGTCGTTTAAAGTAGTATGGTGAATATTTATTGTATTATACATATGCTGTTTTGATTCAAATACATACAATAAAGTAAAGTCATTCATACTATAAATATAGACTGGTGTACCTCTTTGTTTTCTAAGTCTCTCACGGATTTCTTGATTCATAGGCGAATGGTATCCTGAACTACTGGCTACTAAGTCTACATTAAGGTTAGGTTTTAGGCTATCAATAAAATGTTGTTCCAACTCGACGACTTCTTCTAAGCTAGAGTTCTCATCCATAATATATATAGTTAACTTTATATTACTAAAACCATATTTATTTAAATAACGTAAAACTCTACGTGCTTTAGTTTTAAGTATAGAGGGCATAAAGTAAGAACTAATTCGATTATATAAATTAATCGAATGACCTACATACATATGCTCACCTTCTAAACTTTGCCAGATATAAACACCTTTTTGCTTCTTAGTAACTTTAAGTATAAGATCTCTATTGTTAAAAGGATCCTTTACTAAAATCTTCACATACTTTTGTTTAGGTTCCGGATAGTTTTTATTACCTCCATTGTCATTAGCTTTCCCTATTATTAAAATATTGTTATTATCGTCACCTATCTTTTCAGTGTTTAGGCAAAGTTGCGATTTAAAATTAAGTCTAAAATTTTCGACCATAAAGAATAGTAGGGTCAGCCTGGTTAACTTACGTCTTCCGCTGCCCTCCAAACCGTACGTGATTGTCTCCAATCATACGGCTTTCCACCTCGAACCTAATCATTCCGATCTTCCTCGGATCTTTTATTTACGCTATTTTTACTTTTTCCTTTCTTTCTGGCTTCGTAATTAAATAAGGCTCTTTCACTTTCGGTTCAAGTGTTGTTATGTAGTCCAATATGGTGATCGCTACATAATGGTACTTGTTTTCTGTTTATTGCAGCCATTTGGCGGGTATAGAAATCTAGTTTGTTATTCGGGTTCTTCATGTCTTTGATCTGTCTTACGTGATGCATTTCTACCTTAACGGTGCTTCCACATATCACGCAAGGGGCTCCTAAATTCGTTTTGGTAAACTTAGCATTTCATACTTTCTCTATGTTTTGTAATGGATCTTGGTTTACTACGACTGCCTTAGCTATGTTTATGGCTTTAGTATATCTGGTGTCAATAAATGAGATTCTATTGTCCTTGTCAACGTCGTACCCCAGGTCCTTTCCAAACTTACCAAATACTTTTGCCATCGTTTTTAGTTTGAACTTTTTTGCCAGTGTCAGAGCACATGATTCTTTAAGGAGTCATCCTATTCATGCTACAGCTATTCTGTTCTTTGAGAATCTGTAGTAGTTTTGTATTCCTCTTACCACCGAGTTGTAATACCTTAAGATGTCAGGGTGATCTAAGTTTATAAGATTACCTTTGAACTTACCTCTGTATGTTTTGGCTTTGTGCCTGGTATGAGAGGTTCTCATTCGGATAAAACTGTTGTTCTTCAGTCTTTTTAAAATCTTGTCTGTATCCATATTAATGACAGGTCGTACTTTCTTCCTTCTGGTGATAGCTTTTCCGTTCATTAATATTGTCTCTAGGGGTTTTTGGCCCTTCTTAGACATGGGTGTTCTTATGTTGTAACCTAGGAAATTAAAAGAGTCTTTTGAGAAATCTATAACGGTTGTTTTGTCCGGATTAAACTTCAGTTGTAAGGTATTGTTAACAAATTCTTCAATTCTTTTTAGAATAGTCATGGCTAGTGTGTGACTCCCTACGACTCCTATCACAAAGTCGTCCGCATATCTCACGTAGTGTATTCTGACATATGAATCATCTCTTTGTATACTATCAGATCCCAGTAGTTGTCGGATAATTGATTTGTATAATAGAGGTTTAGTCTTGTCATATCCTTTCATTCTTCAATACTTCGCCTTATTCTGTAACTTCGTGTTCTCCGCACTTCTTTGCCTTTTTGTTCCTTTTTGGTACTCTCTCTTCAGCTCCTCCACGTAGACATCTAATTTGTGTAAGAAGATGTTACATAGAAGGGGGCTTAAGATAGAACCTTGGGGGGTTCCGACAGCTAAGTTTGTATGAAGTTCACCTAGTTCGAAGTAACCGGCTTTTAATCCACTTTTTATTAATTTAAGTGTTTTCTCACATTTGATCTCTTGCTTCATTATGTCCATTAGGGCATCGTGATGAATAGAATCGAAAGCCTTAGAGAAATCTGCTTCAATAATGTATCTTACACTTTGGAAACAGGATTCTAGTTGTTTCATTGCCGTGTGAGTCCCTCTGGCCGGTCTGAAACCGTGTGAAGTTTCCAGGAATTTACCTTCATATACTCTTTCCAAGATCAGTAGCATCGCTTTCTGCACTATCTTTTCTCTAGGAGATGCGATAGTTAAAGGTCTGGTTTCATTCTTTCCAGGTTTGGGGATTTGAATCCGTCTTGCTGGGTTGAATTTGTATTTACCAGATTTCAATTCTAATTGCACCTTTTCAAGGTACTTCTGGTTCATTCCGTCTAGGGTTTCTTTCGTTCCCCCTTCCGTCATGTTACCTGGATTACTTTTAATTAATTCGTAAGCTGTTACAAGGTTTTTGTAGTTACTTATAGCTTTGATATTTGCGTCTTTGGAATCAAGTGTATTCTTAACTTCGCTGCCACGTGTCACATTGCTGCCGGCTTTTGAGGATAATGTTCTCACTTGTAAATTTGAAGCTGTCGCCCTTCAGACAAGTTGTCCTACTACGGCGACTCCGTCACCACCCGTTTTGGGTCCCAAGTTTCCTTGGTTCTTAGATACCATTGGTCATCCGTAGGTGATCCCGAAGTTCCTAGAAGAGGTTCCCCGTGCTAGGTTCCTTGCGCAATGTTTGGTCTCTTTGCGAGGTATCCCGTTACTTATGTTAAGTAGCCTTAAAACTAATGATAAAATTAAGGTAAGTAACGCATCTGCCCTATTCATCCATTTAACAGAGTTCCAATTGTGAAGGATATTGCGTATAATCAAGTTTGTTATCCTAAACGTTGCACGGTGTAGATCAGAAATAAATCCTAGGGTTCGGATGCTAACCCCGATTATTTCCTTTACTATCAGCTTAGGTGTTTGGGTTTCCCCGTAGAGTTTGACTCCACCACCCTGATAGCTCTTTACACAACTACTTATGTTTGTGGGTCTGTGTCAGACCAACCCTACCTCTAAGCACATCGGCGCACTCATTAATATTGCATGAGCAGTAATGATAGCATTATATAGTTGATTGTGTAGGATAAGCCACCAGTCCATAGGAACATATTCCTTTAGAAACCAATAACTCTCCTCCGAACCGTACGTGCAATTTTCACCGCATACGGCTCTCCACTAGATAAATTATGCATTCGACAATTTCCATGTGACACGCTGTACGTATGAATTGTATCAAGCCGAACAATTGCAAATATCGTAGGTTTATTCAGTCTTGATTTTATTTTTTAGATCCTTTAAGGACATTCCATCATATTCACCTGAGTGAACTTTATGGTGACATTTCCTACAAAGGGGAATCTGCTTTCTATTTATCGCGGCCATTTGTTTATCAAAACCATTTAGGTCAGCGTCTATAGTACGTATATGTTTAAGATGATGAACTTGAAGATCTTCGCTAGACCCACAGCTAGAGCAGACGAAATTAAAGAAATTAACTGTTCTAAGTTTTCAATCAATAACCCTCAAAGAGTCTGTGAAATCAGTGTTACCCAGAAACTTTTTAGGAGTAGGTAGAAGATCAGGACGGGAAAAGTCAATAACTTTGTCTGTCTCAGGTATTAGATATTTAATATTTATTCCAAATTTCAAGTACACCTTTCTCACAGTATTCAACTTCAGTTTTGTAGCCAATGTTTTAGCCAAGCTCTTTCTTAGAATCCAGTAGATCACGATAAGAGTGGGTTTATTGTTGGCGAATGAGTAGTAGTTTAGAACTCCATTAAGGATCATCCTATATCTTAATATAATATCTCTAATAGGGAGGTTAACTCATTTAAGAATGGGTTGAGGATTTAGGTTGTCTTCCTTAAGTACCGAGGAGGATCAAGTGACTATCTCTTTCCCTACAAATTTGTTTACTAACTTGGTTATAGGGGCATTCAAGACTAGAGACGTAGTAGGAATTCTTTGAGGGTGACCTTTTGAATTCTTGAATCTTTTAATCTCACCCTTAACACTTGAAGTTCGATATATCTCTGTTCCGAGAAAGTGTGCTTTTCCTTTAGCTGCGTTTGTTATAAGAGTTTTCTCTTGAGAAAGTTCCAGTTTTAATTCGTCTCTAAGGAAGACCGTGATTTTATTCTTAAGATCCTTCGCGACACTAGATGGACCTGCCACTCCTATTAATCAATCATCCGCGTATCTAACGTAGTAAAATTTCGCGAGATTCGGCTGAGGGATCGTAGAAGGTATCTTAGATCTGACTTTGATCAACTCTAATCGTTCAGTCTTACGTTCAAGGTCTAGAGCCTTTCCACTGGCCTTCCTTCTCTTCTCGAGCTTAGTAATTCCTTGGATTCTATAATCAATCTTATAGTAAGCAGGATTTCTAGTTGTATGGGATTTGGACTGTAACTTACGATCGTTCTCCTCTAGGAGAAGTTCGATGTAGCGATCCAACTCGTTAAGGATTAGGTTGGACAGTATAGGGCTAGCAATACCCCCTTGAGGGACACCAATAATTGAGCTTGATTTGTTACCGAACTCTATATAGCCTGCTCTAACCATTTTTCAGTAAAGATCAATAAACCGCTGATCATTAAAGTGATCTCGTAGAAGCTTCTCTAGAATATGGTGATCTATGTTATCAAAGAAGGCTTTTATATCCCCTTCTATGAATCATTTGATACCGTTTCAGTATCTAATTTGAGCAAGGGCAGAGTGACAACCCTTTCCTGGTCTAAATCCATGAGATTTATCAGAGAACTTTTTCTCTAGAATCGACTCAAGAATAGCTCTGAAAGCCTCCTGTATAATTTTGTCTCTGGGAGATCCTATACCAAGAGGTCTCATTTTACCGTTTGCTTTCGGTATATATACTCTTCTAGTAGGTCTGAATGTAAACTTCTCTTTGATTAGATCTGAAGAGGTCCTATCGAATCAATCTTTTGAGATCCCATCAAGAGTCTCTTTATCATGTCCAGGAGTCATATTCCCAGGTTCGGACTTAATTCTCATATACGCCGACTGTATAATTCTGCTATCGCAAAGTACGTTATATGCATTGATACATTTACCATTCGCGTCTCACATAAGCATTTCTCCTAGGGACTTTTGACCAGTGTAAGCCTCAAGTTTGGGAGAATTATCTAGCTTCCGCACTTCAGTATGGATATTCCGGTTGGTACCAGGTATCTTACCTAATATTGCGGATCCGTTACCATGAGGGTTTCCCCTTTTAGGCAATCCCGAGTTCCATATTCCAAGTCTTCGTTCTTCCTTAGCATTGTATACTACGTGTCCTCTCTTTGAGGTAGTAACCAAATGATTGTCTTTAGTGACACTAGCAGACATTATCACTAACATTCGATATAGGGCTTGTGTTAAGCTATACCCTACGGCAATACATAATCCTACTGTAGTTGTTGAATTTAATACATAGAAGACATCTACCTCCCCCCCCTCATCAATCTGCTTAACTATTGATAGGCAAGGGTTTACTGACATGCTCCACTCCCCCGTTTCTTTCGATTCGAGATAAGTCAGTAGGTTTAAAAGGAATTGACAACATCCTTTAGGGGTTAAATCCCCGGACTCGAATAATATGTTAAACGGCGCACCTGCTATATATTGAACACCAGGTCCACTTAATTCTAATCTTATTAGTACTGAAAAAGCTGTACCTAGTAATCCAGAAAATAAAGCAAAGATAAGGTATAGTGTTCCAATATCTTTGGCATTTGATGATAAAAATCATCTCTCAGTTCAGAGTGAAATATTCGCCCTTAAAACTGAAATATTAGAATCCAGAGCCTGTCTATTCGACTCCGTCTCCTCCTTCAAGCTTATATTTATATTATTAAAAACAAAAGAGCGATGGGGCTGGCTAACTTCCAAATTAAATTCAGATTCACAATATCCAAAAAAAGTCTAAAGATACTTTTTTTTTTTTGCAGATAAGGGTTAGTGGTTATTTAAATTTTATTTAGCTATTATATATAAGCAATATATAATAATAGCGAGCCTATTAAAACTTAGATTTTTTATCTATAAATAGGCAAAAATGTAGTATAAGATTATAAATATATATATTGTATTGTATGTATTCTTATACATATTACTAATAAATATGATAATTTATTATAGGGGGTTTTGATTCATATTACTCATAATGATACTGGTTTCTTAATGGGGGAGCAAGAAAAATTAGAAAGGTTAATAGATGATGCCGCCTCTAGGATTTTTTTTTTACGAATAGGTGGTACACCTCTTAACCAATCAGGTGCTTGATCAGTCAGGTTGTCCACAACACAGAAGTTTACAAATTATAGGTGATATTATCTCAGGGTTCGGTATTACTTTGTTACCACCTTGGACAACCCCCCTCTGAAGTATCGGATAGACTAGATGCGTATAAGCTTATGGGGACCAATTAGAAGGTAAGATACCGCTAGTTCTAACGAAGCAGTTTTATATAAACTATTAAGCTTATATTTCCACGAAGCCGTGCTTCGATCTCAGTTCACTAGTTGAGCAGTCAAACCGATATTTGAATACGGTTTAAGAGAGACTTTATAATTTAAACTTGCTTAATAGTGGCATAAGGGTTTATTAGACTGCAACTATCTTCTATTAAATATAGAATACTAAGCTAGGAAGGGTAGAAAATCATAACTGATATGTTTACCCTTCTACCTTTTGTTTACCTACCGGAATACTAATGTATATATCTTATTTACTTTTATTATTACTGCTGTTTCCTTATTACTTCGTGGTTAGTAGGAGGAAAACGTCAGAGACATAAAAAAAAAAAGAATGGTTAACACAATTTTTTAAGTTATAAACCTTTTTGTGGCTTTATATAAAAAAAAAAATAAAAGATATGCCAATGCCAGTAATTTTTTGTGCTTTTTCTTGCATAGCATAAAAAGGAGCATGCAAGAAAAAAAGGTTAATATACAATGAAATTAGGGAGAATTTAAACGTTCTCTTTTTCAAAAAAAATCCTATAAACTCTTTTTTAAGAGTATAATCTCTCTAACTACTCTAATGTATAAATAAATATATTACCACCATATTGCATATTTATATCTTTGTAGATATACTGTAAATAAGCCGGGAGAGAAATTTGAATTCTCATTATTAATGCATGAAATTAATGTTTTAACCAATTAAACTATCCTGGCATAATTATTTAACTTTTTGTACTTTTCTACCTATAAACTGGATTTACCTTAATATTTAAAATATAAAAATAAAGGTTTAAACTTCTTTTTATGCGGAGCTAAGTCCTTATCCCATGGGGAGAAGAAGGCGTAACACCTTTAAGTTTACTATAAAAACCATCAAAATATAAAACATATCCCGGAGGGGCCCTAGGGGCGATTTATAATTACTCGTTATTTAATATGAATAAACAAATTTGTCTTCATAATACTTAGATAGTAAAAAACTTTATTTTACCAGCTGTAGTAATGCAAATAGTATCATCTCCCTGGTTTTCACTATAATTACGCCTACATGTTTTATAGGAGGCATATTTAATATATTTCTCCAACACATCCATCCTACGGCAGGCAGGTTTATGAAACATGCATATATCTATTTTGTCCTTTTTTTTTATCTTTTTTTTTTATTCTTAAAAAAAAATAAACCCTTGAGCCAGATAAATTTCAGGCTTGCGCAGATTTATCATTACAATTACACTAGGTAATATGAAATATTAAATTACGTATATTATGAAATATGAAATATATAGGTATAACTTATCTAAAAGCCCTACTTCTGTACCCTCACTAAAGCATATATATATATATATAGCGAAGGAAAAGGTAGAAAAAGTATAAAAACATATAATTTTTATGTTCTTTATATAATATGGGTGGATACCCTGATTTGAACAGGGAACAAATTGTGCCACATACAATCACTCTACCATTGAGTTATATCCACTAAAAAGTAAAATCTTTTTATTATAAACATTATTCATTTATTTATCTAATATAAGTTTTGTTAATATAATATTACTTTAAAAGTACGGCTAGGGGGGAGCCTAGCCGTAATTACGTAGGAGTGATTCAAACACTCAATAATAAATACCTTTTCCCTCACTATATATATATATATTTAGTGAGGTGACAGCAAACGTGAAATTTATGATTTACGGATTATTTCCAGGAGGGCGACTCGAACACCCAAATGAGAATACCAAAAATTCTTGACTTTACCGTTTCGTCTACCCTGGATTTTTATTTATTCTATATATATTAAAAGAGAATAAATATAAAAACAAAAAATAAAAAAAAAAAAATAAAAAGAATAAAATTTTAGAACTTTCCCTCCCTGTGTAAACATGCAGGAGGGCAGCAAGAATTTAAATCCTACATCTATTACCGCTTAATTAAGTAACCTCTTTTTAGGTAGAGTGACTCACTTTTCTCCTTTGCCCACACTAAACATATATATATTTAGTGTGGGCAAAGAAGCAGGGTCATGTGATTTAATAGTTGTTAGGCTAGTATTGACCCATTTTTATCTTAAATACTCTATAACACGACCGTCTAGTAACCACATCGCCTGAAAATAAACATTAAATGCTTATATCTTCACTACCCCCCCCCCCCTAGCGAAGCCACCGCTTCTATTTTTTCCCTTTTTTTATAATAAATAATTTGATTATCACGTAATAATCAAATTATAATTATAAAAAAAAGGGAAAAAAAAAGGGGAAAGGGTAAAAAATATATAAAAGCTATCTAAAGATTTTTATTTAAATGATTGTTTATAACCTCATTCAGGATTAATGCCAGTGTCTGCCTTAAACACTATTCTACTATAACTTTAATACAATAAAATACTCTTGTCTGGCTTATAAATACACGCTTTACCTCGATTGGCAATAAAAATTTATAATAAGTCGAATATTTAAATTAAATCCTTTATTTGATAACAAATAGTATTGTCCCTTCCCTTCACACCTTAAACATATTTTAAGGTGCAGGAACAGAAGCAGGCTATGAAATAAACTCGTGTTGTAGATCATAAGTATAAGTAATTTAAGGTAAATCCGACTTGAACGGATAAGATTAAAAAAATCAAATAGGCCTAAGCTATTCATGTCTACCAATTCCATCACTACCTTTATATACTATATACATAGTACAACTGCTCGATATAAGATTTGAATTTATATTTTTTTTTTATTTATAAACTTCTTTTTTCTTTTTCATATAATATAAACTATAAACATATAAGTATAAAGATAAGGTAAACACAAAAATAAATATATTTTATGTTATATCTAATTGCTCGAGGTAAGACTTGAACTTACAACCAAAATAGCTTCAGTATTTCGCTCGACCAATTGAGCTTCTCGGGCTTATTTATAAACAATAAAAAAATAGTATGCTTATATATATATTATCAGTAAAACATAGTAGTAGCTATTATGGAGACATCAGGACTCGATCCTGAAATAACGATATGCAAAATCGTAGTTTTACCAGTTAAACTATGTCCCCTTTTGCTAAAAAAAAATATATATTTAGCCTTTATTTGCTTTATTTTCTGTCTCCTCCGCGGCCGCAGAGGAGACAGAAAATAAAGTAAGCAACGACTCAGAGTAATATAATCTTTTCCTCTATAAACTTTATGGTTTTCTTCTCCTTTTTCTTTTTTCTTTAGATATATATAAATATAAATATCTAAAAGAAAAAAAAAAATAAAGCCAAGGAGCAATATCACAGCACTAATCTATTATTAGTTCATATATAGATACCTAAATTTTTTGTTTCGTTTCAGTTTATCTAAATTTATACGGGAAATTATTGGAAAAAGGGATAAATAGCCCACTTATTTAGTATGAAAATGTGGATTGTATAAAATTAGAGGAAAAAAGGTACGAGGTTAAAGCAATATTGGCTTTATATACTTAGATAAGCCGTATGTCAATAACTAGCTTTTGCTTAAATAACTTTGAATTAATTTATTGCGTATGATGCCCCCCCTCTCCCCCCCCCCCCTCCGCTTCGGGGGGGGAATGAAGGGACTGGTTAACAAGGCTTTATTATTAAAATATTGGCCTTCACTAGATAATGAAAATTATAGAGGTCTTAGCTAATTTTTTTTTTTTCTTTTTTTTATATATTTTTATTTTTTTTTATTTATATATAAATAAAAAAGAAGAAAACGGCATTAGATAATATCATAGTATACTTTTTTGCCGTATATCCGAAAAAGGACTTGAACCTTTATGACTTGCATCAGCAAAACTTAAGTTTGCCCTGTCTACCAATTCCAGCACTCGGATTTTAATATACTAAAAATATTAGATAAGGCCAGAGTGATTTGAACACTCATCTCAGCTGTCATGAGCAGCTTGCTTTACCAATTAAGCTATAGCCTTATTTACTAAAATAGCAAATTAACTCTTGTTTTTAAAGAAAATGCGGACAAAGGACTTGCACCTTCATAGACTGGTCATGAGCCAATTATGTTACTATTACATTAATCCGCTCTGAATATATATTTATATATAACTATATTAGCCTCAGAGGGATTCGAACCCTCGTATGTAATGATGAAAACATTATGTCTTAACCACTTGACTATGAGGCCTTATATTATCATATGTCGGCAAAGCACGCTTTGCTTTTAATCCTTACCCCTATCCTCTAAAGCCTAATTTTCCTTTTTTTATAAATCTATATGCGTAATAATAATATTATTTATAAAAAAGGGGGGGATTAAGGAATTAGGGAATAGGAATGAAGTAAAAGCCCAATGCAAGTATCGCACTTGCTTCAGCTGGTTACAAAACAGCTACATTACTTTTATGCTAATCAGGCTAAATATATTTTTAATAATTTAAATTTAATGTGAGATATACTACAATGTTTAGTTATATATATAATTAGTACTTTATACCTAAAAACATTTAAATCCTTTCAGCTAAAGCCTATTAATTGCACTTAATATTAATTAAAAATAATTAAATTTAAAGTTAATATTAACTACAAAATCGTAGTGTTCAACTACGTATATTTAAGAATATCTTAAGGTAAGTTTCGTGCCTAGATGCATTCAGCACTTATCTCTAACTAACTTAGCGTTCCTGCCGTGCCTATGCTATGATACAAAATATTTACTTAAGTGAAAGTAACATCCCTATTCGCTCATCTATATTAGTTTATTGAGAATATATTGGGCACATAAACAACAGGTAAACCATAGGTTAATATACCCAGCTCCTTTCGTACGAGGGGGCTATGCTTATTTTATTCTAATTTCCTCTAGAAGATAGAAACCATACTGTCTCACGACGTATTTAACCCAGCTCGTGTAACTTTTTAATCGACGAACAGTCGAACCCTTCATGATTCCTGCATTCATGTGGATAAGTTAAGCCGACATCGAGGTGCCAAACTGCGCACTCAATTTGTACTCTCTGGCGCAATTAGCCTGTTCAATATTTGTTAATAAAAGAAATTTGTTTACTTCTTTATTCCATTTTTCACAAAATGGTTCAGACTATTTCTTCATATTTATTCTCTGTATATAATGCAACGCTAAATTATGAAAATCCCACCTAAAAAAGTCACGCTTGCTGTTCCTTGTCTCTAATCCCTACCCATTACCCAGCAAAGCTGGGGGTAATGGATTAGGGATAAGTATTAAAAATTTTAAGGTTTTAGTTATAATCTTTACTACTTACTCAACCTTTAACTCCAAATGCTCCATTTCGATTTTTGGAATGAAGCATTGAATATTGTACATTAGATTTAACATGGCCTCTTAGTATTACTGCTGATAATCCTTTAAAGGAAGAATCTACGTTTTTTAAACCACCTTTTCATTTCATCTTAAAAACAGATCTAGAGGCAGTAAACCGTCTGGTTAATCTACCTTTAGCTTCTATTCTAATACCACGCATTTTCATGTGCTTTAAAGATCTAAGTATATAATTCCTTAATGAAACAGGACGCTCCTCTCTTTCTTCGAAAACAGAAGCAAGTGATCCTCTACTTTTAATTTCTTTCTTACCTGCTTGTGGCGCAGCCAAAACTCGCTCGTCCAAAGCATAAGGAAAAATATTTAAGAGTAATTTATTTAAAAGATCTCTCTTTTCCCCCGCTACGCTGGGTACAGCAAAGGCGGAGTCAAAAGTAAACAACGAATTAATTTTAAGGTTTCTCATTTTATTTAAGAGCTGTTCACTATTTTTTTTGTAGCCGGAGCCATGAGCAAAAGATTTTTCTTTTATTATACTTATGTTCGGTAATTTAACTTTATTTAATGATTTTTTTAATACTTTATATAATCTATTCTCTCTGTTCTTTAATTTTAAAGAAACAGCTTGCGTAAAAATATCACTATTTAAATGCATTTTTTTTAAGTTAACGAGATTAAATACTACATTTTTATTATAAATTTGACTAACCAGATATCTTAGTTTTAATAAGAAGGCATGTTTAAACTTAATTTGGTTAAGTGTAAGTAATTTTATACATATAGTTAATTTATTAAGATAGTGTAATTTAACTTTACGCATATAATCCGTATAATCCGGATATTTAATACGAATAAGACTGTTAAGTTTACGCTTAAAAATTAAAAGTTTTTCATCCTCACTTAATACTTTACTTTCAACTAAATTAGATATTAAATAAATGTGTTTATTTGTTAGATCAAAGTATTTACATAATTTTTCCACAAAGGACTTCTTAAATAATGTAACATAATCTGTATAATGGTTAGGTATTCTCAGATATTCTTTAAGGCTAAAAGGTCTATTATAAGTTATGATCTCTTTATTGTTTCTATCCACATTAATAAACCGTTTTAAACGTTTATTGGGCCTATATAAATCAAAAATTTGTTTTTTAATCTTTCTAATTAAAAATTTTTTTTCTGTATTATAAAAAATATAAAGTAATAACAGCTTTAGAACTAGTATGTTTTAAATCCCCTTTAGCTACAAAGATTTTCTTTGCAGATAGTCCTCTAGATCTAGTACGCTTACGTCTAGATATATTTTGTGGACCTTTTTTATTACTTTTTTTACTTTTTTTACTTTTTTTATTTTTAAAATAAAAATTAAAATAACTTTTTACTAAACTCATAAAATTGTTATCAGCTACAGGTAATAATTTAATATAGTTTTTATTATAAGCATAAATACTATTTTTTCATTCCTGAGCTGCAGGTGTAAAATGTCTTATCTGCCCTGTATCACTTGGTTTTACCTTTAGAGGTATAACTTTAACCTCCTTTTGGTTTTTCTTAAAAATAAGTGGTTTTGCGTATTGCTTCTGCTTCATACCCACCCGATTAGAGTAAGGGCCAAAGAGATACTTTAACTTTCTCCCCCTTTTGTTTTCTCTTTTTGCTTCCTTCTGTGCAGCTTTCTGTGTAGCAAGCTGATTTGTTTTTTTTGCTAGCCTATCTGGAGAAAGCAGTATAGAACGGTAAGCAGGGGCAGGTTTTATCCTAGATATTTTACACTTTTGCTTTCCCATTTTTATATAAAATTTTTTTTTTGCTTTAAAATGTTTGCTCATGCTCAATATTTAATTGAGTCTATTTCATTAATATTAATATTAATATTAATTATATCAAAGTTATTACACTGAAAGAATTAAAAATTACATTTAAGTACCACTGTCCCCAGCTTCTAATTTTCCCCTTTTTTTATTATTATATAATACTATTTACATAATAAGCAATTATTTATAATAATAAAAAAAGCTGGGTGGGAAAAATAAACTTGGTGGGAAAAAGGCTATGTCTTCAGCCTTATTTAGATTTAGGTTTAAATTTAAATAAGATGTCAGGCGTGTAGTCTTTGGTATCTGAAGATACTATTCGTAATTTTCAATCCCGACTATGAATACTATAGTTTATATATACAAGAAAAATAAATATGTTGGGCTTAAGAGAAGGATTATTGTTAGCATACTCACCTTCTAGTCGTTGAACGGTTTTACTTCTTTATCTTTTTTTAGATAATGCTTAAGTAAATTTCGCTTCAAGTGAACTTTATAAGTTATTCTTGAAATTGACCCAATAATTAACCAATAGGTTTATTCGCTAAAAATTAAAGAAATAAAACATTGGAGGACTAACATCCCTAGCGTAGCTTTTTCAAAAATCCAAGACCTTTCCTTTCTGCATCTTGTGATCATATGCCCCGCTTACGCGACTGATAGACGTGTAAGTCAAACAGTAAAGCAAGATTAAGCCATTAAACTTGACAAGTAATAAACATAATTATATAAAAAGTGTAATTTAAACTAATTATATAACTAAAAACATTAGAAAAATATTTTCAAATTAATGTTTTAATTACATCTATTTTCCATATAGTTAAAATCTTACTTAAATTAAAATATTAATTCTAACTTAATAGATATATAGTTGGATTAGTTTTAGCTTAAGCTAAACCAATAACAAACTAAAAATAAAAATATACAGTTTGTATATTTAATTGTCATAAGTAAGTCATGACAATTTTACAAAATTAACTTTGGATACACCCAGGTACTTTTTATGGGATCTGTGCCCCGCATAAACTGCCTCCTAGCCATTGTTCCCATTTGATGGGTTAATTATAATACTTAATAACGTAATAACAACGCACCTTATATTATGACGTAGACTCTATAGCCTACGAATATGATAAACAAAATAAAGGTGTTTCAATTTTGCCTGAACGAGGTTTAAAAAAATTGCCTCCAACTACCTTATACACTAATATTGGTTCAATCATATTCAATAACTAGCAACAGTAAAGCTGCATAGGGTCTTCTCGTCTATCTAGAGGTAAACTGTATCTGCACAGTTATTCCAATTTCACTGAGCCAATCATTGAGACAGCTGTTGTATCGTTAAATCATTCCGTTTCATAATTTTACCGTTGATATTATCTTTAGGTTAGGTTATTATGATATCTTTAATCTTAAATTACTTATATTTGGCTTAAGAACCACTTTCGTGGCGACTAGAGCGCACCTTACTGAGATTAATACTTATTTTTAAGTATTTTAGTGTAATCTCAGAAGAAGCATCCGCTCGTTGCTCTTTTACAGATATATTATCTGACTTAGATCCGCGATAACCCATTTCGTTTTCACTCATCTTCTGACTTGTTACCTTATTGTTTAGGTTATTTAATAAATAACCTAACAAAAACCTGAAGGATTAATTCAGCCACATATAGTTTTTCAACTATAGCTTGGTACCAGAAGCTTTAGGGTGTCCCCGGAGTTTGCCTCTTTATTGCACAAAAATCAAGTTTCCTAGGCTCGATTTTTCTATTCCTATTTAGGCTGGCATAAATTTTGTGTGCTTATCATTAAAAGGGACGTATCCCTTAATAGATGATAAAATATAAACAATAAGTTTAATAAAGGGCAATTACTGCTTATCCTTTAAGATACTTATTTTAAACTCTCCCTTAAAAAGTTTACCCTTTTCAGCCAAAGCTTTAAGAGTTTGCCCAGTAGTTATAAAATCAGGTGCAAAAGATAAAGCTGCCTTTCCTTTTTTTTTTTCTTTTTTTTTATACAAATAATTTATATATATAAATAAAAATATATTAAAATAAAAAAAAAAGAAAAAAAATTGAGAAGGGTATATAGCTGTTGAACCAGATAGGAGAATAATAATAATAAACTTAATAAGGGTTACCTTAGAGTTCTAAATTTTTTTCCTTTTTTTTTATTATAATTTAATTATTATTTAACAATTAAACTATAAAAAAAAAAAAGGAAAAAAATAAAGTGTGCGTCTTACTTAAAAAAATTCAACGCTTTTGACATTTAGGTCCATAGTTATTTTCTACTTAGTTCAGATGCGTCATGTTTTAGCACCAAGTTTCCTCTCCTACCTGTTTCAAAATAGGATTTTTAAGTAGCTTTTCGGATAGTTCCCTTTTTCTAAGATGATAACCACATCTCATACATCTATAGGTATGAAGTCGCACGTGTACCGGTTACTAAGCAGGGCACATTCTTTTAAGTTATTATTAATATCGTTATAATGCCACGCTTAAATTAGGAATAGATTGATTTCTATTCATGCAAGACCGCATTTAACGGCCAGGGTATTCCGCTACCTTAGGACCCTCATAGGTAAGGCCGCCATTGATCGGGGTTTCCTTCAAATCCAAGCTTATATTAGTCAACCTAGAAAATCCGTTAACCAGCCGACATTGGGCAGAAATCACACTCAATACTTTGATTTATTATCTTATTGCAAAGTGCTTTGTTTTAATTAAACAGTCGTACAACACTATTCCATGCTTCCTATTCTTTACCTTATACTAATAAGTAAGAATGGCTCTCCTTATCCCGAAGTTACGGTAGTTAGTTTGCCGAGTTCCTTAATGATTGTTCACTCAAACGCCTTCGTATTCTCTACTTGCTTACTTGTGGTAGTATTTAGGTACGGTTTATTTAGCCTTATTTCGTCATTCTTCATATGTTTTAGTATATTTAAAATGATAAAATAAACATTACTTGTTACAAGTTTTTCCAGAACCTTCTTCACTTTTCTTACTGAGTATAAATATTTATACGCTCCCTTTAATTTTTGAAAAAAAAAAGGGAGCGTATAAATATTATCACCGAGCAAGAAGATGTTGTTACTTTGTAGGTAAGCTTTACTCATCGTTTAATCCTTTAGGTTAGTAAACTTAGAGGCCGTTACTTTAATAAATCCATAAGCTTTAGGCGAGGGCTATAATATCTTTTGTTAGATATCCCCCCCATATTAATTTCCTACGTTTTTTTTGAATTAATTGAATGTCCGCCCTAAACTGGACAACTAATTCCTATTCTTCAAATTCATCTTAACGAACGCAAGGGACCCTTTTTCGTTACTCATGTCAGCATTCTCACTTGGGTTACCATTAATTCAGGGCTCTCACACGATATTACTCGTTATTACTCTATATTCTTAAAAAGAATATGTCTAAGATTTACCCAACGTTCTGCTACCCCATAGTTAAATTCTATATTATATTTAACAATATGGACAAGGTGTCGGTATATTGTTTAGATCCGTTAAATTTTCGGTGCAACTATCAATGTAAAGTTTTTACTAAACCAGTGCTCTGTTACGAGGTCTTCAAAAAATAGCCGCTTCTAAGCCTATTTCCTAGTTGTATTAGATAGAAACTTCCTTAGTTTCACTTAACAATAATTTTGGAACCTTAACTCTTGTTCTGGGCTGTTTCCCTTTAGACATACAACCTTATCGTACTATGTCCGATTATTCAATACATTTTTATATTCATCATTGCCCTTCCGAGTGCGAATACTCACCGATAAAATCCTCACGATTCCCCGATATATGCAAAATTATTTCTTATCTAGGCGTTGCCTAGATAAGAAATTATAAGTTGCCTGAGATCACAGTTCTGTACCTGCTATGATGTAACTTGAATTACCTACTTATATAGGTTTCGCAGAAAACCAGCTATCCTAGTCAGTTTTGTCTTTCACTAACTTACCACAGTTCATCGGATATCTTTACAACGATAAACCGTTCGGGCTTTTATAACCCTGACCATGGTAAGATCACTAGGCTTCGGGTCTAATTTTAGATACTAATTCATTATTTCATAATTGGTTTATCTAGGCATTACTGCTCGCATCTAATATTAACTTGCTGACCCATTATGCAAAAGGTACGCTCTTACTATTTATTTAAACTTGAGCTGCTTATAAAACTACTATTTCAACCTTTCCTTCACAGTACTTTACGCTATCGCTTATGTATTATATTTAGCCTTAGAGGAAGGTTCCCCTTGTATTCAAACAGGTTATTGCCCGTTTTACTTATTTAATATATCAGTGGTTAGAGCTTTGTTTTGCTCTTCAAATACGGACCAGTAGTGGTCTTGCTTCGAAGCAAGCCACTACTGGCCCGTTATTTGAAGAGCAAACATGTCGTTGTCCTAGTAATGCTAATAATTTTATTACAATATATTTTACTTACATTTTTTTTTTTTTTGTATAAAAAAATATATACATAAATATTCTGATAATTTATAGGCTGTTCTACTTTCATTCACACTAATCATAGAATCTCGTTTGATTTCTTTTCCTAAAGTTACTAAGATATTTCAATTCACTTTGTTTATTATTGAATTTCTCTAAGAGTACATGTGCTACATTTAATTTTAATGAAATACACAAATTAAAAAACTCTCTTTAATACATAGCAAGATATTCCTAATAGTTTCTTTATATACTTGCCTATACAAAAAAAAAATATTCCCTTGTATAGAAACATTGTTTGATATCTATCACATTACTAATAATAATCAGTATTATTAGGTATATACTCGGGTTATTATGATTCGAACATAACAATTCCTCAACCCAAATGAGGCGCCTAACCAACCTGGCTCTAACCCGTATTTTTTTTTTTTTAGTACAGAGAATATCCGATTTGAACGGATGTGATCTATTAAATCTAATAAGTTTCAAGCTTACCGCCTTAAACCACTCGGCCAATTCTCTTTATAATAGCATATAGCTATATATTAGCTACTAACTAGTTAACATTAATAAGTTAAAATTAAATTTAAAACGTTATTCAGCATTACATAATGAACTTAAATTGATTCCTCAGAGACTTGAACTCCGAACATATCCTTATCAAGAATACGCTTTACCAATTAAGCTAAGGAACCTATTACCTTAAAATTATAGAAATAAGGTAAATTGACCTTATTTCTATAACCTATTATATTAAGGACTTTAAATTATATAGGCTTTCTTGCCCTGCACTTCACTAGACAAATAAGAAAGATGTATTATAATCCTTCTCCTAATTTTTACAATTGCCTTTTCCCTTTATTTTTCCCTTTTTTTATTATAAATAATTGCTTATTATGTAAATAGTATTATATAATAATAAAAAAAAAAAAGGGAAAATTAGAAGCCGGGAAAAGGCACAGAAAAGATCTCTTAAAGTTTAAATTTTTATCTATAAATAGATTAAATTTTAAGTAATAGACAATAATGTGGTATAAGATTATATATATTATATATGTATTCTTATACATATTACTAATAACAATTACAATCTATAAAGGGGGGGGGATTTAATTCATATTACCTATAATGATACTGGTTTCTTAAAGAGGTTGCCATACTTTTCTCCAAAAGGGCAGCCTCCCTTCCCTTTTGGCTATTAATATACAACTATATACATATAACTAGCTTTCGCTAGGCTTTGCCTGGCAAAGCCTAGAACGAAAAAGGGACTAACCCTACAAAAAAAAAAGCCAAATCATTACAACAAAAGATCTGAAGCAGGAAAAACAAATAACTTTTTTAAGTACAGCTCTGCATAAATATCATAGCATGCCTTAAAACTGAACCCAACTAAACAACTCTAAAAAGTAAATTCCAATTAAACCTTGTACATCATCACCCCTTCGACCATGTGAGTTTTTTTTTTCAATTTCCACCCCCCCCCAAAAAAAAAAAACCCTCCAGCTCTTTTTTCAGGGAGGCGTAGCCCGAAAAACTTCGACACACAACGCCCTCTGCCGAACAGCACACTTCATCATTCACAAGCTTCCAGACACCCTCTGGAAGCTTTTTGCACGTACTCTTTAGCTCCCCCCCCTGTTGGTTTTTTTCTTTCTTCCTTTCTAGATGCAAGGCCCTTGCAGAAGAGGGCACTAACACTTGTGCCGCACATCGGAACGCATAGTAAGTATATACTGCTTATTATTTTTATTTTTCCCACAATTTTGAGATAATTGTGTTTCTACGGCTGCCGTAGCTGTTTCACTTGTGATTTTTTTCCCTTTTTTTATTATAAGTTTATTATCTATATAGTAATAAAATTGTTTATTAAAAAAAAAGGGAAAAAAAAGGAAAGATGGATCACGTTAATTTTGGCTTATTATATTGTCTACTGTCTTACACTGTTTTCTTAAAACGTTAAATAGTTATTTTCAACAAATACACTACTTGTTAACGGTCATACCACAATAATAATATAAACAATAACCAATTTTTTTTTTTATTTATCCATATCCTGCTCCTAGCGAAGCATGACCAACAAGCCTTATACATATACTTGTAAACTAAACAAACAGCTAATAAAGAACCAAAATTTCATAAATAACTTAGGTTACTTGGTTGTGGTGAATCGATCATATAAGAGTTAACCAATTTTAATAAAGGATGACTTTTAAAAATTCTCATTTTATAATTAAAATTTCATAAAAAAAATTTTTTTTTTTTCTCTCCTGTCCCTGCTGCAGCCAGTACGGGCTGCAGCAGGGACAGGAAGGAGGCAAGAAAATTTTTATTTTAACTAAGAAATAAACAATTAATCCTATCAAATGAATAGGATTATTAATTTAATCTATAATGTATTATGGATTAATTAATAAAAGGCTTTATTTTCTTTTGCTTAGTTCCCCCCTGCGCAAGCCAGCACGGCTTGTGAAACACAGATGTAGCCCTAATCCGTAATGATAGGTATAGAAGAAGCAGTTCTTTTAAAGGACTTATAAATTTAACTCGAGTGATATTATGCTTAATTAAAAAGGTTATAAAGTATCAAGAGCACTCAGATTTGAACTGAGAAGGTGAAGTTTGAAGCTTCAAATTTTACCATTAAACTATGCTCTTTATATTTTAATATTAAAGTATACTGTTTATAATTTCTATTATATCGGAAAAGAGATGATTCGAACATCCAGGTGTAGAACACAATATTTAGCAAATATCTCGTTTTACCAATAACAACTTTTCCTAAATACTTTATATTATTATATATAAGTATACGGGTTAAACCGGCCTCGATCCGATATACACTTCTATGACAAAGAAGGTTCTTACCAATTAGAATATTAACCCTTACGGCCAGCCGAATTCGAATCGACACAAATCGTTTGGAAGACGAAAGGTCTACCATTAACCTATGGCCGTTTATTTTTAATTGTAAAAATAAACCTAAAAATAGTTTAAAAATTTAAGACCTATGGGATTCGAACCCATATAACAAAGATTAAAAGTCTTGTATTTTACCATTAAACTAGTATATTGTTTATTATTTTTTAGTATATTATCCAAACTATCCAAGGCAAAAAATATATTACTTAGAATAAGTTTAGTAATATATTATTCTTATCCAAGACTCGAACTCAGATCTAGATATTAGAAATATCCTGCTCTACCATTGAGCTAATAAGAGTTAATAAACACTGCACAAGTGCAGTGTTTATTAATACAGTATTAAAAACTTAATCAGATTATAAGCAATAAAAAAGGGTATTAAGTAAAAAAAAAATATGATTTTTTTTTGCTAAATACTTTTTCTTTATTGCTATATAAAAATGCCATCATAAGGGTAAATAAGCTATTTTTGCTGAAGATACGTATAATGACATATTTATCTCATGGCATATATATTACTATATATTACTAATAAACATTAGAACTAATATTGTATGAATCTAGTAATAAACTTAAAAATTAGTGCTGCTTACTATGTAGGCAAGATAAAACTGAGGGTTGAAAACAGGCACGCAGGCACGCGAAGCTGCAGCAGGGCTATATTTAAATTTATATATAATTTAGTCTACTGCCTTTTTCTATTTAAATAGAGATTTATATAATAAATAAATATTTCCTTTATAAATAAGTAAGTTTTTCTGATGCGTTCATAACCCTTGACTGTATTTTATAACAAAAAAAAAATTAATCTTTTAAGGTATTTAAATTTTATTTAGAAAGCCACATAAATTTATATGGATAATAACCTGTTAATACTATATTACCTTTATTTGGGCTGTATACAAAGTACCTCTACCCTTTATCATACCTGACGTTTTTACTTTGAATATAACATAATTAAATCTAAAGACTTTCAAGCCGAAAAAGATATGTTTCCTTTACCTCTTAGGTATAAGCCTTCAAACATACCTATAAATCTCATACTCCCAACCCATCTATCTATACTAAATAAATAGGGATTTACAAGATATATGCTTGTAGGGTGTATACTATTTAAAACTTAAAGCCGGTTCTCTCAATACCATTGAAAGTAAATTTAACACAGCTTCTGAATTAAAACTATAAAGTAGTCGTAACCACGCGGCATTCCTATCTGCTAAAAAAAAAAAATAAAATAGGGAGAGGGTAAACTACCTACTACTGAGCCGGATTAATAAAAAAAAAAAGCGCTTTTTTCTTAAGCGCTTTTTTTTTACAATCTCAAGTATTCAAGGTATCCTTCAAACCAGGGTACCTCAACCTCCCAAGTATCTATAACACTAAAGGTATTTTAATAGGTGGCCTTTGTATTAAGGAATTTAGTGTATGAGGACTATAATTATTATAAATATTTCTTATTATCGCAATATAAAATAAAAATGCCATCATAAGGGCAAATAAACCAGTTGCTTCTGTTTTCGAAGAAAAAAGACAAAGAATTAAACTTCTTAAAAGTTATTTATAGTTTATATACTATGTATAGTATATATGTTATATATAAACAGATATATGGAGGAATTGAACACCCTAACTTAAGATCTGCAATCAAAACACAGAACCATTTACAGCATATACCTTAATATGTACTTCATTATTTTTGGCTGTAAAATAAATCTTCTCCCATATATTTTTTTTTTTTGTCTTGATCAAATGGTAGGCTAGCAGCTAGCCTCGAGTAAATATTGAATCGAAAATATCTTAAAGATGATTCAAGATCTGCTTATGAAGAAATATGTACAACGTACATAAAAGAAATTATAGGTATAAAGTAGTTAGGAGGAAAGAAACGGCACATTACCCGACAATATAATTAGAATATGAATACTTAACAATACTATTAGAACAAAAACGCTTGAATAGACCAATTAATTGACCTAAAACGACTTTTATGTCTGAAACATTGAAGGGTATAAGGACATGAGGAAGAAGAAAACAAGTACCGATCAGGACCCGGAATATTTTCAGCCAATAACTGTAAATATTTACGGCTAGTATACCTGCCCCCTTTATTTTTTCCACCAAGTTTTTTTTATAATTAGAAGTTTATTATCTATATAGTAATAAAATTCTTTATTAAAAAAAAAGGAAAAAATTTAGGGGTTAGGGGGGGGGGTGAATAATATTATTATTCTATAATATTTAAAAAGTGTACTAATTATAAATCATAATTTATAATTAATTAATAAATTGATTATAAATTAATAATTATAATTATATAATAAAAGTATACTATTATTAATACTTAGACTCCTTACTAGGCAAAAGGGATTTTACATAAGCAAAAAATATTGGCCTTTTATAACCAAACAATAAAGACAAAAAGTTTATTTTTATCTTAATCACTAGTACTAAATATAACATTCTTGCTTATTTAATAAAACATATGTGTTTATTTTGGCATAAATATTTACTAAGCTAGCTAAACAAGTATGGGCTTTATCACAAATTAGTGCCTACACGTACATAGAGCCAGTCTTAATTTATGCTTTCTCCCTGAGTTTCCTTATAACTTTCCTGTGTATACTTCTTGTGCCTAATCCACCAAGAGGGATAAAAGGGGGGGGGGAGAAGTATATAAAAAAGTATTTAAGGGATAAGTCTATTAATAAATAACTTATTAGTTTATGCACTAGTTGGTAAAATATAGCTTATGTAAAAAAAAAAGCAAGGGTAATTGTTTACTTACCTATATTTATTATATCTGTCTCTAATCCTAAATATAAAAAAAGCTAAACTTAATAAAGAAATACAAAATTTAAATATTACACTTTTTTTTTTATCATAAAAGTTAAAGAGCTTATAGTAATAATTCATTAAAAAGTATAAAGTAAGAAGAATAAATAATATAAATACTCCTAAAACATCTTTTTTGAATGAATAATAGATAAGATCATATTTAGAAATTCAAAGGTATTGATTGAAAATACAACAAAGCTAGGAAATAAAACAATTAATAATACTACGACCCTCAGTAGTATATAGAAATATATAAAAAAAGTCATACTACATCCACAAAATGTCAATATAGTATACTTGCCTCCACAATTGTGTTACCTAAAAAGCACCTAAGGACCACACAGGTGCTTTTTACTTCCGTACCTCACAGTACGGTTCAGACTATGTCTTCATTGACTTTACCTAGGTCTAGCTTCTTGCTTCGCATCAGAAAGACCTTTTTTAACAAATGATTACATTTACTAAATTTCAGTTCGGTACAAAGGAGGACGCTATGAAATATTAGTTTAACCTAAATACTTCTAGTCGTTGAACGTTCTTATTAAAAAAAAATTTTTTAGGACTATAGAAAGGCCAGATATCCGCTTATGGTTTTCACTAGTGTCGCTCGCGCACAGAAATATATTAAAATATAATGTTAACTTTTAACGATACAACATTTATCCAACATAGCTGTTTGAACCACTACCGTTAATCCATACGTATATAACGCGCTTAAAATCTAGCTTCAACCCTAAAATTTTAATAAGCTTCGCTTCAATTTAACTTTTAATACACACATTAAATAAATCAGGTAGCCAGCTCTATTTTTTTTTTCTTTCCTTTTTTTTTTCCGTGCACAGCACGTCTAGTAAAAAAAAAAACTTCTTCTTAAATCTATAGATTTATTATCATTAAAAAAAAGGAAAAAGGAGCTTAACTAAAGTTTTTATTGAAATTCATCCTCTTTTATTTTGCATTTATCAACAGCAAAATGGACTTATCGATTTTTACTTCTATTTAAATTACACTGGACCCCTAAATTAGCACTAGATAAATTATCTTTCTCTTTTTATTTATTTACTGTTATAAAAAATAATTTTTTTTTGATTAACAAAAAATAGAAAACCAGGCGGAAATTAAATACACCTCTGCTTTAACAAACTAAGAAAGTGGTGCCACCGCACAAGGATAGGGACTACTCTATTATCTAAGAATGCCTATTAATTATTCTGGGGCGTAGTCATCATTTCAGATCTTAAGTATTATTTCCTTGTATTCGGGTTTAAACACTACAGTTTTACCCACTCTTTTTAAATGTTCCCCGCTTTCTATAATGTTAGCAATTGCTAACATTTTTTTTAAACGCAGGACTTTTGATCCATGCATCGGATAATTTAAAAAGTGAGGATAAATAACTTTGTTCCAAATCTTTTTACCTCCTATAGTAATTTGGACAGATTTTTTACCCTTACCAAGGGTAAAAACATTTAAATTTGGTTGAAAATAATACAAAATTTCCCTTATAAGACAACTATTATTAACGTGTTGAGAAATTTGTATACCCATAGATCCAAAGTTAGATTTAGTTCTCAAATATAAACAACCATCTCCAGCTATAAACCCGTTTATGTAATTACCGTCTAAAGGTATATGCTCTAAATTACCTTTTATAACGTGAACCGGAGGCATTTTACTGTAATCCTTCCGTAAAGAATTCATACCCTCAGAAAGACTAAATAATAATTTAATCCCTACCTCAGAACGATGTAGGTTTTGCTCCATTAACTCTAAAGCTTGCACAAAATCCTCAAAATCTAAGAACTTAGTACCTCTTAGAGGATATTTGATAAAATGGTTTTTAATAACACCAAGGCTAGTTTTATCCCGAACGGCATAATCAACGGTACCCCTTTTTTCATCTACATCCACGGAGCCTACACCAAAAAAAGCCTTAACCTTTTCAAGTAAAGCTATCTCATTGACTAGCATAGTAATTTTGAATCTCAACATAGTCGTCATACCAAACTTTGCTCTAGCATCACGACATTTAAGAATGGAGAAACTACCCTCGGCTTCTGTTAAACCAGTTACAAAATAAGGGTCTAACTTGTTAGATTCTAATTTACTACTTGAATAATACCTAAGGGAGTTTTTTTTTACTCCTTTTCCTGCCCTCCACCTATAACTACGTACGCTAGATGAGTATAAAGAGGGAGCGGACTTCGTCCGCTCCAAACAAAGACCCGTGAGGAGGCAGAGCATAGGTATGCGTGGAAGCCCTGCTTTGCCGGGGATTCCAACGTTTTGGCACCTTAGGGGCCCTAGCTTATTACACTTCGTGTACAGCGAAGCTATTGTGTTAAATAAATAAAGTATAAATCCCTGATATCCCAGGTGGTGATTATCTGTAGAATGGTAGGCCAAAACACGTCATAAACCCACAGCTATGAAAGCTGTACCGATAATTACCGTGCCTATCTTTACTTTAACATATCGCACGGTTTAAATGATTTAATCCACTAGTAACAACATAAGCATAAACAAGTTCATAAACCACATAAAAGGCGACTTAGCAAGAACGTAAAGTTATTTCCTTATTTCTAAGGAAGACTGAATACACCTTAATTGCTTCTAGTTTCCCTTCCACAACAACTACCGTCTACTCGATGCGCTTTTCCATATTTGTCTAAAAAGATAAATATAGGTTAGTTCCGCGATTGCCCATTTAAGTTTCCTTAATACAATAACTTTTTACCATACCCACTACGATTAATAACGGTACTTATTATTAGACTTTTCACTATATATAAGGTGGTATTATTGTCTTTAGGGGTTCCCCGGAGTTTGGCAGTTTAGTATGTATTCCTAGGTTAAACAAATTTTTACTCGTTCACCGCCAATGGTAAACAAAAGTACAAGAACCAAAAGGGGGGGGGGTATACTTTTACCCTTTAAAGCCTTAGGGCTAAACGCTCCCTTACCTAAGTGGCTAGATACGGAGGGAACATTCTAAGATCATATTATTTATAAGTTAACAATCTAGCGACTTATCTCACTTTATTCATTCCGGACTTGATTTGACAAATTCGGTCAAACCCTTCTTTAGTTAAATGATCCTTGGTTTGAATTATTTCGGCTATTGTACATCAATCTTTAAAATCTTAAGCCTCAATACCTCTTATATTATATTCGAGGAAAAATGGCATGATTTTATTATAATTGTCTGAAAACTCATAAGTTTTCAAACTTACCGTGGTTCGACCTAAAGAAAATGGACAATATCTAAAACAACCAAAAAAGCCACAAAACTTCTAACTAAAGATTCATCTCTACTATGTTGAGATAAACTAAAAACTAATCTAACAATAATTTTAGAAGAAGATTTGTTTTCAGTTATGGCAAAACAACCCAATAAAAAAAGAAAAAAAAAATAAAAATAAAAATAAATATAAATAAAAATACATTCCATTCTTTTTTTTTCTTTTTTTTTTATAGACCTGAAGCAAACCCAGCCATCCAATAAGGATGCGGTTTTTCTGTAATTACAGTTAAAGGTTTTAAGGCTGATATAGTCTCAGGAAAGCAGCCTTTAATACATCGGTTAAGCCGAGATTAACTGAAGCTTTAAAAGATACAATATTTTGTAACCCTTCCATTGTTAAATGTTTTTTAAGATTAACCATCTCTACAACGGATTTAAATAGAAAGAAATCTCCTCGTTTTTGGGTTATCAAAGGGTATTTAACAAAATGAGGTATAATTTTAGTAGTTAAATCACCTATAGAAGATACAAAGTAACCACAACTTTTCTCCCCTTCCGATATTCTACCTACACAGCCAAAATAAGCCTGAATTCCTTGCAAAAGTAGTAAATCTCGCGAATGAAGATTGATAGAAAAGACAGCTTCTACTTGTCAACCAATAATAGTCCTAGTGGTTTTTCTAACTCTAATAGAAAAACACCCTTCAGCTAAATTTTTCCTTTTTTTTTTATAATTATAATTAATCTATATATCAGATAATAAAATTATGTCTGAAAAAAACTTGGTGGAAAAAATAAAGTGAAACCAGTAATAAACCAAGGGTCTATTTTGGTAGACTCCCTTTTAATACAAAAAGGCAGCTTAGGTGAAGTAATTGCTGAATAAACCTAAAATGTGCATACTTTTTTACACTATTTCTCAGGTTCCAATCTGAGTATGAATGTACAAATATTAACATAAGGCTCTTTATCCTTATTTCAAGAACTCACGTTCTTGTTTAGACTATATCATTAATGTATAAACTTTGATTATACATCAGGTAAAGTTTTCGTGGCAGGGTTTTCCAACTCGTCTTTTAAAGTATTAAAAAATACACTGACAGTTAGCCTGCTAGTCGTTGAACCGTTATATATTATATGTATGGCTAGACTTTTTATTTTTAAATTTTTATTATAGAATAGGCAGCTCCTGCTTTTTGGTTTACGTAACCACAGCAAGAAGACGTACAAAAGGAAAACTATGCTTAATATATAATTGGCTGCTTATTGCCCTCAATTTAACATAATAAATTATAAGCGGTTCCAAGCAATTTATCTTTTTTACTATAAATCAATATATTAATACATCAATCTAAACATAAGAAGAAAGATGTCACGTATTATATTGATATAATAGGGGCTACATATAAAACTAAAACATACAAAACTAATTATTAATTCTACCATTATTCATACCAGATCTAATTAAACGAATCTCATTTAAACCTTCAACAGTCAAATGAGATTTTTCCCCCATTAGGTCTGCGATTTTACAAAAATCTTTATAATCTAAAAACTTGGTTCCTTGTAAAGGGTGTTTATCAAAAAAAGGAATAATATTATCAGATATTTTACTATATTTATATACGATATACACTAGACCATTTGGTTTTCTACTAGCCTTTTCAATAGCTCCACAATCTAAATAAGTAATTAATTCGCTTAATAAAAACTCATCTCGTGTGTGTTGAGATACTGAAAAAGAGATTTTTACCTGATATCCTACAGCATAAAGAGAGCTTTTTTTTAATCCTATGTGAAAACAACCTTTCCCGTCTATAAATCCTGTTAGTCAGTTAGGGTCAGGTATTCCCTTAAAATTAACCGAAGGTCTTGGCACAGCTATAGTATTAGGAAATGCTTTTTTAAGTAATACTGATAAACCTAAATTCATAGAAGCTCTGTAGTTAAGAATTTTTTGAATTCCTTCTAACGTAGACTGTTCTTTTTTATTTAACAAACTTACTATAGATTTGAAGAACAAGAAATCTGCTTGTTTTTGACTTATTAAAGGATATTTATCAAAATGGGGAATAATGATATTAGTCAAATCATTAAAAGATTGTACTGTATAAACCGCAGCCTTACGGGTTTTACGCACAGCAACTGTACCCACACAAAAAAAAGCTTGTATTCGTTCCAATAACTTTAAATCTCTAACATGTAACTCTATAGCAAATATGGGTAATACACGCCAACCAGACTTTCTTTGAGAGTTTTTGGTAAATCTTACACTAAAGGATCCTTCCCCATCGGATAAACCTGTAACTCAGTATGGCTGAAGTTTAACTGATGATTCTGTAATGGTAGAAATATAATTTTGTTTTTTTATAAATAATAAATTTGAATTGCACCCGTGAAAGCCGGTTCCGAAATAAAAACATGACCCAAATGCACCATCACTTATAGTGAATGAAGAAACAGTGTATTCTACACCTTGTACAATATTGTTATCATAAGGAGTTTAATCCTTATTTCAATAATTTTCATTATTGTTCAGACTATATAATGCATACAATAATATCGCTATGTGTACACCAAAGTTTTAAAATAAACAAGATAAAAAAAGAGCATCTGTCTAAAAGTCAGTCTTCAGAGTTAAATAAAAACTGCTAGCGAAGCCACCTAGATAAAACAGAAGTGCTAAATTGTTTTATCCTATTTATGAGTCGTTGAACCTGCTTCTTAAATACTCTTTGTAATATTTAATAAAAGTTGGCTGCATATTGTCTTGTTATTAGATTAATTAACACTTTACGCTTAAAGTGTATTAGCAACAATTTCAGCGCTCAGAGCTAAAGGTTGCAAGATTTTCATGCAATTTACTTTGTACGTTTGCCTAACTTCGTGCATAAATTTAAGAGCTTACTAATTTATTTATGCATAACTTTAAGCAAAGGCCTATATATATGCTTTTTTCGTGCTGGCTTAGCCAAATACCTACTCGTAATTAATTATATATTCTAGAGCTATTCATTCCAGATTTTAAATAATTTATCTTATTAATATCCAGCTTCTAATTTTTTCCCACCAAGCTTTTTTTATTATTATATAATACTATTTACATAATAAGCAATTATTTATAATAAAAAAAGGGAGGAAAAATAAAGGGGGGGGGAGTTAAATGACCTTTAACTTCTATAATCTTAGCTACCTCAACAAAATCTAAGTAATCCATATGCTTTATTCCATGTAAGGAACAACTTTGGAAAAAGGTATCACCTTTTCTTTAATATTACTGAATTTACTTACAGAAAAATTCACTATATCTGGCCTGGTTGAGGCCCTCTCAATCCTACCACATCCTAAGTAGTCCATAAATTTAGTTAATAAAGCCTCATCTCTTACATGTTGAGATATAGAGAAAACCAAGGTAACATTAAAGCCTGATGAATATATTTTATTCTTTAGTAATTTAACCTAAAAAACCCTCTCCATCTGCAAAACCTGCTAATCAATCTGAATCAGGGATGCCTTGCTCACTTACTACTTTTATTTTTTCCCACCAAGTTTTTTTTATAAATAGTTTAAATACCACGTAGTAATAAAACTATAATTAAAAAAAACTTGGTGGGAAAAAATATAGAGGAAGAGGTAGGATAGCAGGGAAGTTAATTTTTAATGTGTCAGATAATCCTTTATTCATGGAACCCTTAAGACTTAAAATATCGCAGATTCCTTCAGAACTAGATCGTGCTTGGCCCTGTATTAATAAGTTTACAGCTTGTTTAAATAAAAGGTAATCAGCTCTCTTTTGAGTTATCAAAGAATACCTATCAAAATGAGGTATAATGACATTAACTATAGCACGTGCAGATTGAACGCTATAATATGCCTGATTTCTATCTTCACGTTCACCAACTAAACCTATACCGAAAAAGAAATGTATTTTTCTCAATAATAATAAGTCCCTGCTATGTAACGTTATTTGAAATTCAGATATAACATTTTGTACGCCTCCCAGTTTCACAGGGAGAATAAGTTTGAATCAACTATAGATTATCCTCTTAAGGATCACTGTATCCTGGGCAAGGAACAACTAGCCGACCTAGATAGAAATTCTACTTGAATTCATTCCAGATTTAAGAGATTTTATCTTCTTAAAGCCTTCAGGAGTTAAATGTAATTTGTCTTCTATAATCTTAGCTATAAGACAGAAATCCCGATAATCCATAGACTTTACCCCTAATAAAGGGTAGCTATGAAAAAAAGGAATGACCTTTTTTTTAATATCCGTAAATTTACTTACAATAAATAGAACTCCATCCGGTCTATTGGAAGCTTTCACAATTCTTCCGCACCCCAGATAGTCAACGAATTTAGTTAATAAAAGCTCATCTCTTACATGTTGAGAGACAGAGAAACTTATTTGAGTGTAAAAACTTCCATCAGTTTTAGCTTTGGTTGTGTCCACAGAAAAACTACCTTCACCGTCTACAAAACCTGCAAACCAATGGGGGTTTGGTATACCTTCAAAACTAATTACTGGGCGTGTAACAGGAAGAATCGCTGTAAAGTTAATCTTTAACATATCGGATAGCTCTTCTTTATTCATTGACCCTTTAAGACTTAAAATCTCCCGTATACCCTCTACTTCAGAGTGAACCTTTAAATTTAATAAATTCACACCTTGTTTAAAGAGAAGATAATCTGCCCTCTTTTGAGTTATTAAAGGATATTTGTCAAAGTGAGGTATTATTATATTAGTTATATCTCGTAAAGATTGAACCACGTATGTTACCGTATTGTGACTTTCTCTCATATAGATTGTACCTACACCAAAAAAGGAGTGTATTTTTCTTAACATAATTACATCCTTTATGTGTAAAAGGATTCTAAAATCAGGTGTAACCCCTCATCCTACTTTAGATGTACTTTTCTTAGCCACTCTCAGACTAAAACATGACTCTCCATCACAAAACCCTGTTACTCAATAAGGATCAACCTCCGGTTGTAGATTAACAGTAGAGTATAATCTTTTATGACTAAGTCCAGCCATTAAATGTCAACCTGAACGAATGGAACTACTCTTAGAGACTTTCAGACTAAAGCTTGATTCTGCATCCGCAAATCCCGTAACCCAGTAAGGGGAAAGCTTCGCTTCTTTTACATCCACTGTGGCCGAACTATAATTATTGCTTAAAGGTGACCCTTTGACGATGAAACCAACACTGAAAAAAGACATACAACTAATGTCTAAGCCGGTAAATACTAGAGCTAATAGTACTGTAGCTACTAAACCATTTAAAGCTCCACTTCTGTTTCCTTGTATTAAAGAATGATGAGCAAAGGTAACTGTAACCAAATTTCTGATAATTAACCTATCTTATAATATAAGGTAATTTTAGATATAAATATCTAAAGAGAAAATAATATTTAAACAAAGTATGTTTAAATATGTTGTAAGTTTATTTCTCCATCCATGCTGTAATTATACCATAGTATAATCCTTGCGTATTATATTTACACTACCTATAATATATAACAGAAATTCCGACTGTACATTAAGCAGCATTTCAGCCACCCACCAGTGGGCCAGTCTGTAGCGACAAATCAACTTGCCGATGGTCTTGAGGTCTTACTACCTTGTTAACCATTTTCACTAGTATTGCCACACTATTATTCTTGATAACACTTCTCATTGATAATTAACGTGTTTATAATAGGGACTATGTTTATCATCAAATATATATATTTAATATATATCTAAATATATATCTATAACCTTATGAGTTAACTATAAATCATAGAGTTTATATAACATTGATTTATGTACATAGGGTCTCACAATATTTATTAAAGTCTCCATAGAACCTTTTATAACGTAAATCCCATATTGATTGACTACACCTGTTTTAATAATAGAAGTTTTTAAACCATATTTATTGGTCAATATAGATGACAATAGTTTAACTTCTCTTAAAGTATAACCATTAGTACAAAATTTAAATCCTTTTTTCTGGATTTTACAGCCGTCATCTTGTACTCATATAGCCAGGGCTAAAGGAGTTAAATACGTTTCAATACAAGCAGGTACTATTTTTCTACCTTTAGGATAAAACTCCTTTTGTATTCAATTAAAACTAGTATGTGTAAAACTTTCAAATCTAATGTAATAACTAACACTCCCATCTTTCAATACACGAGAACGTAGTATAGGTGGGTTCTTTTTACAGTAGCCTAAATAAGCAACTTTACTGTGTAACCACAACAAATAATCACTATTAGCTCCACCCTGATAAAATTTCATACGAGAACCTTCTTTCTCTTTCACCATATGACCGTCCCCCAATAAAGATCCAAAAATAATGGATAATATTTCTAGATTATGTGGACCTATTCGGTGCTTTCCTAATATTCTAGGTGAAATAAAGGGTATTGCATATAAATAAGATTCTGATTCTGATTCTGATTCTGATTCAGTATTAGTTTCGGATAACTCCAGGATAGATCTACTACCATTGGTATTACATAAGATTAATAGATATAAAAATTTAAAACGCCGCATAGCGTTAAATAATTCTAATCAAGGGAAATATAAGACACATATATATATATTTGATTTAAAACATATCAGGCATAAAAAAATCAAATCTCAAAATAATAGCTTTATTTTTTTCTATTACCCCTGTATTTTATATTAATTGTATATTTACCCATACCCGCAGGGCCCCCTGCTTCTATTTTTTCCCTTTTTTTATAATAAATAATTTGATTATCACGTAATAATCAAATTATAAATATAAAAAAAGGGAAAAAAAAAGGGGGGGGGCGATAATTATTTATGATTTGTAAATTTAATATAAAACCTTGTGTTCTTCCTGTTCATTTTTTTAGAAGAAAGAGATTCCCACTGTACATTAAGCAGCATTTCAGCCACCTACCGATGAACCAGTCTGTAGTGACCTTTCATAAGGCCAACGGTCTTAACTTATAATATTAGTCGTTGACCGTTTTCATCAGTATTGCCAATAATAGTTAAATTATCAATATCTAAAGATATTCTATTATATATTTCAGCTTTGCTAAAGCATAGCTTTTAATCTAATGTTTTTTTGATGAAAATTGCACATTATTTATAATAGGACTATAAAAAAGAATAAAAAAAAAAATATTTAAGATATGTTAGGTTTAACCATGTTTAATTTGTATAAGAAATAAGGATGCATATGAGGTAAAACTAACGGTATTAAAACTGGTAAATTTTTCTTAGGAAAATATATATTATATTGATCTATAGCTCCTACGGAATGTATAGCAACACTTAAACTATACTTCTTTTCTAAGATTGAAACTAATAATTTTACTTCTTTTAAAGTAAAACAATTTGTAGATAATTTGAGACCTCTATCTTTAATTCATCCCCCATCGTCCATAATTCATATAGCTAAAGCCATAGGAGATAAATATTCTTCTATTCAATCTGGAACAACTTTTTTACCCTTTTGCCCTGAGGGACTCATAGGATAAAAATCATCGTGTATTCAATTAAAAGAACTATATGTAAAGGTTCTAAATCTACAGTAATAATTTAATTTACCGTTTATTATTCTACTCTGAATTTGAGGTATGTTTTCTTTACAATAACCATGTTTTAATAAAACACTATGTAATCAAATTATATACTCTATATGTTCTCCTTTCTGATAAAAACAAAACCGTGATCCATTACCATCTCTTTCCATTGTACCATCACCTAAAAGAGATCCTATTAGTAAACATAATATATCATGGTTATGAGGACCTATTCGTTTAGTAGATGGTACTTTACTAGAAGACAAAATGAAAGGGTCAAAGGAATTAACATCTATTTTTTTTATTTTTAATATGCTTTTTCATTTCAGGCAGACACCTGATGATAACAATATTCAATTCTAATTAATAAGAATAGGAAGGTACTAAACCTAACCCTATTCAGGAGTCATCACCACCGTGCTGTGGTTATCCCGCAGTGCGTTGCATGGGAAAATCCTTCCTCCTTACTAAGTTCGCACTCGTTATAGAATCCGACTGTACATTTGGACAGACATTTCAGCCTAACCCCGGTGAACCAGTCTGTAGCGACATTTACAACTGCCGACGGTCTATGACTAAAATGATATTTTCATTCAATATGCTCCTCGCGAAGCATATTAGGATGTCGTTGACCGTTTTCACCTTATTTTTCTATGAATATGGAACTGTTCGGTTGTAACCTTACCTCAGTTCCTATTTAACTTTTTAAGGGGTAAAATACTGCAATTCTTTTAATTTTATGACCCTTATATTCTACAGAATATCCCTCTAATCTTTCCACGTACATACGTTTTTTTAAAGTATTAAAACCAATACCTACAATTTTGGCTGCTTCAGATAAATTACCCTTTATTAATACTACACCTGAAGGCAGGATTATTTCATAAACACTGCTACTTGAACGACGATGTATTACTTTTTTTGTAACAATATCTCTTTGACGACCATCGCTAAGATGTTCAATACTGGGTGTAGCATTAATAAGAAGATATCCTTCATCTTCACTGAAAGATTCTACTGATCCTGAGTATGTAGATAATATATAATTGTTCATAGTATAAGATAATTTTAAGATTAATGATTTTAACTCTTCTTTAAATTGAGCTCCATTATAAATAGCATTACATATAATTTTTAAATCGATAAAATCTTGGCCTTTTTTTGTTCTAAATACTTCACAGCTTAAATAGGGAATTAAATAATTATTTAAAAGATGTACATTCTTGATCATAAGTGTTACAAGAGATTTACTATTCCCTATAGCTTTTTCAGAGCTTATTGTAATAATCTGTGAACATTTTAATTTATGAATAGAATAGAAATCTAAACCAAGGTTATTTCCTAAATACTCTTTTATTTTAATTAAAACAGGAAGTTGTTTTTCTGTTAATTTTATAGAAAAGACAGGTTCCATTGTATTTCTAGCTAAGCTAAATGAACCGTCTCCCTCTATAAATCCTAATAATCAACTTTTGCTTATAAGAATTTGGTAGTTTATTGGCATACTGAAATCTAGACGCTTAGTATTCATCTCATGTTTTAATTCTAATATTTGAGATATTAATTCTTCTGTTAATTTTTCTTTTTCATCATAAAGAATAAAAGCTTTTTTAAAACATATATAATCTAAATATTTACTTGTATTAAGAGGATATTTATCAAAAATATATATTAATTTATTAATACCCTCCTTATTAGACACAATAAAAGTCTGAGTATCCTTATATGCATAAACGTATCCAATATCTAATTTACTTTTAATGTAATTTAAAGCATCTAGGTCATCCTTGTGTAATCCTATTTTAAATTTAAAAGAGAAACCTTCAATCTTGGTATTTTTATTATTAATAATCGGAGATATACTAAACATAGACTCAGCATCTGAGAACCCTACAAACCATTTATATAATTCCTCTGTGCAGTGATGGTGATTATTTTCCTTGCTACGCAAAGAAGCGACAGCTGAATTATCTTTTATTAAATTATTATTAGCTCAAAAAAAAAAATTACAGAGCTAGTAATTACATTG
Organism: Monilinia laxa; assembly: GCA_009299455.1. Classification (NCBI taxonomy): domain Eukaryota; kingdom Fungi; phylum Ascomycota; class Leotiomycetes; order Helotiales; family Sclerotiniaceae; genus Monilinia; species Monilinia laxa. The sequence goes on from VIGI01000030.1 coordinate 58,145, forward strand.
GAAATTAAATTATCCCTTACTTCACGAAGTAAGGGATAATTTATTGCTTGATTTAAGGTTTCAAGGTAAGTAGAATAAAAAGTTAAGTTTTGTTCATAGAGTAGGACTTTCACCCACACAGCAATTTTATCTCAAACAGAAATATTAGCACGCTCTACTGTATTAAGTAAAGGTAATTCAAAAGGGTTAACAGCTTCTATACCCATAGGTGGTCATTGAGCACCTAATTCTATAGTTTGGTGATAAAGCACTCGTTTTTAGATTAACTATGTGTTACCAGCTACGCAGACTTCCTTTTTTATTTTTTTTTTTACACAAAAAAAAAGATAAAAAAAAAAAGGAAAGAAGCAAGCAAAGCACATATTAATTTTTTTTTTTAATTTTTTTAATCCTATATTATGTTTATATACTAATGTTAGTTTAATCTACTTTTATTCATTCCCCCTCCCCCTTTTATCTTCTTTATTTAATCTAGCCCCTCTCTAGTTAAGTGTACTTTGTTTTTCATAAGCAAAGCCGCTTTTTGGAAATCCTCAAAATTCTTATATTTTATTCCGTGTAATTTAAATTCTTCAAAAATGGGAATCACTTTATTGCTAACATCCCTGAATTTTTCAACTATAAATTAACCATAGCCAGATTTAGGTTTATATCTCCCACAATTTAAAGTAGAAATTAAACTTTTTAGCAAATCTTCATCTCTAGTATGTTGAGTAAAAATAAATCTCAATCATACGGCTTCACCTAACTTAGATGCTGGGCATTTTTTTTTTTATGCTACAAAGAAACATCTAAAAAAAAGAAAATAAAAATAAAAATATATATAAATAAAAATTACATTCCAGCGAAGCAGGTCTCAGCACGCTCGCGCTTATTTTTTGCCTTTTTTTTTTATTATAAATAAATTACTACGTAGTAATTTATTTATAATAAAAAAAGGAAAAAAAAAAAATTCAGGCCGAGACTATTCTTTTCTTTCTTTTTTTTTTTATTACTGCATCGGTGAAACCAGCTAACCAGTGTAAACTTTTTATAGTTCTATCTTTAATTTATGGTCTTAAAATAGGTTCTATATTAGGCAAAGCTAGCCTAAAATTATCAGATACTTCCCCATTATTTAGCACAGCTTTAATTGACATAATTTTATTTAAACCTTATAAAGTAAAATGTTTACCTTCTTCCATTAAATTTACTACTTGTTTAAACAAGTAGATAATCGGATTGCTTATTAGTTAACAAAGGATATTTATAGAGATGGTGAAGAATAACTTTTAAGTCTTCGAGTGCACATACTCTAAATTGAACAGATTCCGCACCCAATTTAGATATTTTACCTACCCCAAAGAACAATATAATTTGTTCTAATAAGGCAAGATCTTTTATATGTAAACCAATTTGAAAATTAGCTTTTACTCTATTACCTGTCTTACTTTTAGAGTCTGGACTAACACCTACAAAAAAAAAACAAACACCCTTCCAGCAAGCTATATTTTTTTTCCTTTTTTTTTTATAATTATAATTAATCTATATATCAGATAATAAAATTATTTATGAAAAAAAAACTTGGTGGAAAAAATAAAGTAAAACCAGTGATATAATAAGGATTCAAGCCATTAGTTGAAGCAGAGCTAAGTTCGGAAAACCTTGCTTGACCTACTGTCAGCAAGGGTTTTTGTCAGCAAAAGTAAAGATAGAAAATAAAGATATTTGGGCTTTTGGATAAACCTGGATTCCAGGTATAGATTCAACTATCGTATTTACATAATTTAAAAAGGCAATAAAACCAGGTTTCCCTGGCACTTAGAGCACACCTCACAGTATTTTTTTAATACTGAGAAACCGTCTACTCGTTGCTCTTTTACAGATATGTAGCTATCTGGTTTAGATCCGCGATTGCCCATTTCTTGATCAAGACCAAGAATCTCTAATGATGTTACTATACCCTCAGCTATTAACGAGGCCACTTTTAAAGCCTCCTTTAAAAGTTTAGTTATTAGGGCTTTAGGGCTTCCCCGGAGTTTGGTTTCTATTCACAATTTGTTTTTATGAAAAAAACGCTCAAAATATAGCTAAGAAAAATAATGCTTCTGAGACTATAAATAAAGCAACACCCATATTTAATCCTCTTTGTACTGACAGAGTGTGGTTACCTAAGTATGTCAAAAAGGCAACCACTTATAAATAAACTAATTGGACTATATCTTAATTAATAGGTTAAATATACTAAAGTTAACGTATTAATTTTTAACGTATAGTCTCTGTAGATCCTACTAGGATATTTATCCATCCCTTGGTTTCCTGCTGATTGTCTAGTTATAACAAGAGTTTCCAGCAATTAGTTAAATTTTAAGAGGGCACATAAATGTAACAATACTGTCTTTATATTCTTTATATAGCTTTTATTTATAATTTTCCTACCAAAGGTCTAATCTTTAGTCTACCTTGTTCAGTAATATGTTCCTTAGAAACAATCATATTGTAGACAATCTCTCATTTATTAAAATCATTAGACTTGTCACCCAATAAGGGATATATATTAAAATAATCCATAATAAATTTAACACTATCGCCCCTAAATTTTTTCCTTTTTTTTTATAAAGAATTTTATTACTATATAGATAATAAACTTATAATTATAAAAAAAAGGAAAAAATAAAGGGGGGGGGTCTATAGATAATACACTTAGAGATAATGCTTCTGAACCTCTATTATTAGTATAACTTTTAAGGTTGCAAGACAAAAATAAAGCTAAACTTTCCATAAAAGGTTTCATAAAAGAAGATGTAGCCTTGTCATATGAACGCTGATCCAATCTAAATTTTAGACTAATATTTTCACTAACAGACCTTTTACGAGTATCTGATTTAGCTTTGCTTCCGACATATTTAATACCAAAATGTCCATCCGCTTCAGTAAAGGCTGTAAATCAACTATTGTTTGTAAAGTTTGAATTATCTAATAAACTTTCTGATATGGCTAAAGAATATTTAGCATTAAACACTTTAATTAGACCATTAAATCTTTTGTTTTTAGGTGTTCTAAGTTTACCATGTATTAAGTTAATAAAAAGCACAATTCCAGCCTTATCTCCAATAATATAACGAAGAATATTTTCACCTGTAATTTGAAAACGTCCCACATTACCTAACTCTGATTGGATAAAGGCGTACAAACCTAAATTGTTAGTACGTGAAGTAAAGACTATTCTAGGGTTAAGTACTCAGTTTAAAGTTGTATTACCTAAAGCAGGAATAGATATATGAGCAAGGATAGAAATATGCCCATTATATTATTTTATAATACATACAAGGTAACATAAAAGGTTTTATATTTATAGCTAAAGTATTCAATGAAGAACGATAAATATAAATACTATGTTTATCTTTTTCTAATTGTAAATTACAACATAATCTATATTTAATGATTAAGACATTTATTAATTTAATTGTATCAAATGTACCGTTAAAATCAGCCCCAAGTTTTATTCCTCTTCCTTGTAAGCGTGTACCATCACTCATCACTCAGTGAGCCAGAACCGAAGGCGTCAAAAGATCATATATATTGCAAGGCACTCTTTTGACATTTTTGAGATAAAACATAGAATAAATATCCATAAAACAAAACATCCATCTTGTGGATATTAATATAATATCTACTGGTTTACCTTTCAGAGAAGAACTATTAAAACGGTAGGGGTCTTTTTCACAATACATATGTATTTCTCTAAATATGTAATAAAGATATTCCTTATTAATATAAGGTTGACAGAATTTAATACGTGCCTTTGAATTTGTTTTACCGTGAATATTAGCTCAACCTTTAGATAAAAGTAAACCAATAAAAATGTTATAGAAGTATGGAGGTAATATATGCTTAATGCAAATTTCTTTTACAGGTTCAATATAAGAAATTACCGCTGTATTTTCTATTACAACCCCCTGCTTGTGAAATAATGCGTCAGCAGAGATACCTTGCAGCCCTAGGACTTTTTTATATTTGTTATTAACTTATATTTCATACTAGGTATAATATGGGGATTTATAATAGGTGTTAATAAAACCATGGACTTTGAACTAATAAATATTCTAGGTTTGTTGTTTATCATATGTAATGTGCATTTAAGCCTGTATTTAATTACTAACACATTAATTAGTCTAACTACCTCCTGCACAGTAAAAGAATCAGTACTAATTCTTATACCTATCCCTAAATTTTTTCCTTTTTTTTTAATAAAGAATTTTATTACTATATAGATAATAAACTTATAATTATAAAAAAAACTTGGTGGAAAAAATAAAGGGGGAAAGGATACAGCTGAACCATCACCCATTATAAGATGAGCTAAAGATACTGGAGTTAATAAATGATAAATATGCTCAGGGATAATCTTTTTACCCTCATGGTAAAAACAATAAAAGAATTCCACAAAACAATTTGGTGGTAAACTCCGAGTAACAAAGCTCACAGAACTTGTTTGTTTACTGTTCCGGGTCTTAGTTTTAAACTTAGGTAGACTATAACAATAATAAGATAACATTCAATAAACAGACCATACATAAGAAGATTGAGAAAAAGCTTGTTCGAAACCAAAACGAGGAGACTTATTATTAGCGCTAGCATAGGATAACCAACCATCAGATAACAATAAACCCACTATAATTCCTCGTTGATACTCCGACAATTTAAACATAGTTAGCTCAATTTCGGATAACCTGAGTGTCCTAATACCAGAATACATATTTACCCCTCAAACTACTAAAGCCGCACAGGTACTTTTTGGTCTAGAAATACTTTTACTTCTAGTTATTATAATAGATACTGTAACGGACGGTTTTATTTGTCTAAGAATAGAAGTTGGAAGCACATTTACAGGTTTTTGGAGAGAAAATAGGCCAGCTAAATATTGACCTAAATTATTCTTTGTAAATAGTATAGAATTATTATTATTAGCTTTATAAATATTTAAAGCTTTCTCTATATCTTTAATAGGGATAGATTTAGCTATATTAAAATTATCAATAGACAGTATAGTACTTTTGAAGAACATTTTACCCTCTGATATAACATCTCTTCATCAAAACGACATTGAAGAAACAACAGATATAAAAGCTATAGTTAAAAAATAATTTGCATTACTAAAACCATGCATTGTTAATACCACAAAATTTTGATATACTGGATTGACTCCCATAGCCAGGTTAACGGATCCTGGCTTCAAAAAAGTCCTCCGCAGGGTGCTTGCGCCGTTAACAAACGTTTAAGTATTATTTTGTTAGACTAAGGACTTTTGAGGTATATACGCCTATACTTACGCATAGGATAGGACTATATCTTATTTCTCTAATTTGTAAAAATCACGTAAATGATTTCAAAAGAAAAGAGTTCTTTTGTTATTCATTCCTTCTTTTATTTGTATTACTTTATTTAAATAATTGGCATCTCCTCGATTAAGTCTATTTGCTTTTTGAAGCTCTAAAACTTTTAAAAAGTCTAAGAAATTCAAATGCTTACTACTAAATAATGGATATTTAGCCAGATAGTTTGATAATATAATATTACTAGCTAAATTGATAGTTCTTACCCTGTATTGAGGATGAGCTGAATCGCTTCTGGCTACACCTAGTTTACTATCTAAGAACTTAGCTATTTCATGCATAAATTCATAATTACTTAAACCATTGTGGTATATTTGCCTTTGCACCAATTCAAATCTACATTCAACTACGGGGTTAGCTCGTTTAGTTTTTGAGCTAGTGGCTCTTACCGAAAAATGGCCATCTCCATCTATAAATCCCGCAAATCAAGGGTTTGAACCCAAAGGTTCACAATTTAAAGGTAACTTAGGTATAATTGTATCAGAGTATTCTGATACTTTCATTCAGTCAATTAAGTCATGTAATGCTTTAATTTTAGGTGTTCTCATATACCCATTTATTAAAGACACAATTAGCACAATACTTTCTTTGCTGTTAAATGTTAAAACATAAGCATTAGCTCCCTTTTTTTTTGAAAGAGAACCGTGGCCTAATGTATTTTGAATCATTAAACCTAAAGACATATCACGTGAATCAAACAAGATTTGGATAGAAGGGTAATATAGTCTACCTTTGGGCGATCTTTCGCTTTTAGGTGTTATTATTGTACCATCAGCTTCAATTAAACCAGCTAAGTAATGTGAAAGCTTACTCTTATTTATATTAGATGGAACATCATTTGTTTCATCTTTATAGAAGCTAAGATAGCTAGTAGCATCCTTATAACTGTTAGCCGATGCTTCTATTAATAGATAAAACAAAATAAACATAATTACAAACATGACACAAAAGAGAAATTTAAACGTATAGTCTCTGAAGAACCCTAAAAATTTTTTATTTAATAGGTTTCCTGCTGATAGTCCTATTATTACTGTTATAATAAATAGGATTTTCCAGCACATAGTTTGGATATTGACTGGCATATTAATGGGTTTACCAGTAGTAGTTAATGTTAATAATGCAATACATGTAAATAGAGGTCAAGGTGATGGTGATACCAAATGGAAAGGATGAGCTTGAAAATTACTTCTTGTTAAATTTGTCATTCTTATATTTTTCTTCATTAATTATTATAATATATAATTATATTACACCATAAAAAAAAGAATCGTATCTATAAAAAAAAAAATACACACTAGTCTAACAAATTAGTTTTAAATAGTTTCTTTTTTTTTTAGGTTCGTAGCTCACATAATATTATATATTTTTTTTTTCTTTTTTTTTCATAACAAATACCCTGATTTAGTCCTAATCTTTTAATGGTAGTTAATCACATCAAATATTAACTATAACCTACATATAGTTTACTTTAAAATTAAAAATAAAATCAGGCAAATTTAGCCTGCCAGAAACTTGCTAGAGCTTCCAGTATTTTTAAGAAAAAAAACATCGTATCTAAGCACAGTCTGAAGATAATACTTTTATATTTTAGCTAAAAGCATTAACTTGCCCTTTACCTGGACCAGAAGAAAAAAAGTATATATTACAATTAGTTATCAATAAATAGATAGGTAATACTTAATTTAATATATGTTATAATTTGCACACAATAGTGTATAATTTTACTTGCAAATTCAACACCTTATTAATCTAACATTTAATACAATTATTATATTAATACCGGGTTATGATTAAGGGATAGGTGACTTGAACACCTAACCAACCGTGTGTAAAACGGTTGCTCTACCATTGAGCTAATCCCTTGTGGGCACTGTAACGGCAGTGCCTAGTGACATAGTTTTAGGCTATTTAACACTCTTTTAGTAAGTACTGCCTTCATGCAAGACCAGTACTGGTCTTGCATGAAGGCGAGAGAGAGAGAGAGAGAGGAGAATCTACCTTAGATACTTATTTATTATTCATCATTTTAACTGAAAATGTTTATATTGCGGCTTTATCAGATCCCTTTCCCCCCCCCTGATCCCGCTTCTATTTTTTCCCTTTTTTTATAATAAATAATTTGATTATCGCGTAATAATCAAATTATAATTATAAAAAAAGGGAAAAAAAAAAGGGTGGCTTCGCTAGGGGTAAAATAAATTTTTTGTATCATTTTGTTCTTCAGATAGGGAGGATAAAGTAGGAATACTTACATTTAATGCCTTGAATTCAAACTAGGTTTAATTATTTTTAATTTCAGGCTGCGCAGTAAATCTTTCTCTATTAAATGTAATTTATCGCTAATTATACTAGCTAAAAAAAAAATAAGTCTTAACCCTACTACTAGTCCATATCCCTTATCCCTGCATTGCAGGGATAAGGGTGTGGACCGGGAGCTCTAATGAGTATAAAAAAAGGATAATTTATTCTCTTACAGTAGAAAATTTCTCTACTTTAAATATAAAAAGCAAAGTATATATATAGGGTTGAACAAGACTAAAACCTAATGAAAAACATATACCAGTTCTGTATCTGTTTACACGTATGTTAATAAAAAAGGTTTAGCATGAGTGTGCAAGCGTCCCTACTAATCCTTTAAAAATTCTTTAACCGGTGGTTAAAGAATTTTTTTATACTAGGTATTCATACTATTTACTTCTCTTTTAATCCCTCTTTGTTTTATAGTTATAACTATGGCTCCTAGCATAGAAAGAAGTAAAATAATAGATGTTAATATTAGTCATATACTATAACTAGTATACATTTTATCTTTTTGAATTCATACTATTTACAATAGAACGAATTTCATTTAAACCTTCCGCCGTTAAATGACTTTTATTAAGTTTTAAATTAACAACCTTGCAAAAACCTAGATAGTCTAAATGCTTTTTACCCATAACCTGATATTTATTGAAAAAGACTAGAATATTATCATTAAGCTCTGAAATGTTATTAACCATAAAAGAAGCGGCATCTTTAGACAGTGTTTTAGCACCAAAAACAAGTTCCAACAATGGCTGGTCTTGGAAAAAAAAAAGACCAGCCATAAGACCAACCAGCCATAAATCAAGGATCTAATTTTAAACCTTCATTTAAGGTACTATTATTAATTGCTAATGTAGAATAACCTCTTTTTTAAGATTATCCTTTCCTCCCTCCGCTTCTATTTTTTCCCTTTTTTTATAATAAATAATTTGATTATCACGTAATAATCAAATTATAATTATAAAAAAAGGGAAAAAAAAAGGGGGATAGATAGAGGCTACATCTTTTGAAAATTAGATGGTGTCTCATTTAAAGATAGGGCACCCGTTTCACGAGAAGCACCTTTAGAATTATCATTTTTTAAAGTAATAACGATAGCACCTACCATTGCTAATAAAAGTATGATACTAGTTAATATTAGTCATATACTATAAGTAGTGTAAAGAATATTACCTATGCTTGTTATATGACTAGTTTCTGACAAATTACCATCTCAAATATTAGTAGTAGTAAAACTAGTATTAGTAAAATTACTAGTAAAAGATATTATACCATTATTAATATATAATAGTATTATATCTAATATATCATTAAATGTATTACTTATATTTGAAATATAGCTAGTAAAAGGTACAATACTATAGGGTATTGTAGAATGTACAGAAGAATAAAAAGAAATAGAAATAATAATAGCTAAAGGTATACTATTGCTGGTGTCAGTTAATAACTCACTTATTCTAACATTTATTAACATTAAAATAAATAGAAACAGAATAGATCAATTCTAATTAGCTTAAATATAAGCTAACATTAGTGTTAGCTTATACAGAAGGGGTTTATCTAGACGGAACTAAACTAATAAAAAGCTTATTTGTTTCGCGTTGATATTTATAATTATCCTTCCCTTCTCACGATTTAACATTCGTTATAGAATCCGACTGTACATTCGGACGGGCATTTCAGCCCAGCCCCGGCGAACCAGTCTGTAGCGACATTTACAACTGCCGACGGTCTAGAACAAGGATATATGTTTTTTAACCGTTTTCACCTAATTTTTCCACAAGCACGGTATTATACGGTTGTAACCTTCATTTAATACCTCTTATTTTAATTACTTAAAAATTTTGAAGTCCATATATATATATATATATGTTATATTAGCAGTGTATTTCTTACACCCCTTTCTTGCTTTGCTGGAGAATGATAACGAGCTTTGGCCTGCCTAATCCCTGGGGGATAAAGGCCACAGCCCCCCTAAAAATAAACGTATATAACTTAATTAAGATTAAGTAACTTTTATAGGACAGAATACAGGTACTCTTCTAACTTTACTACCATTAATCTCCGCGAAACTTCCCTCGGAAAATAAGGATGGTTTAGAATCTAAATGTCTTTTTACTGTTCTATAATCTACATTTAAGTTTAACGATGCTTCCTTTAAAGTGGACACTAATAAGATTTCACCTTTATTATCCATTATTTCATAAACACAATTAGTTCAACTACTATTCACTTCTTTGTTACTGATAATGTCTAACTGCCGACCATCTTTTAAATGTACAATAGTTGGTCTTGCTTTTAAGACTCTATCTATCTCTTCAATAGACAAACCACAGGTAACTTTTTCTGGTTCTAAGTTAGTTGATAACCTGTAATTATTCATAGTATAAGACAATTTTAAAATTAAATCTTTTATAGTTCCTTCTCTATAGGTTCCGTTATATAAAGCATTACAAATAATTTTTAAGTCCTTGAAATCTTTACCTTTCTTAGTTATGAAGGTAAACTTATCCAAATAAGGTATAAAATAATGAAGTAAAACATTAGTATTTTTAACAGTAAATCCTGATAACGCTTTACTATTATTTCTAGTTTTCCCTATTTTAATTGATATTACTGAGGAAGATTCTAGTTTAAACATAGAATATTTATCAAAACCTAAACTATTATATAAAAATTCAAGAATTTTATTGATTACAGGTTGTTGTACTTCAGATAGTACCAACTGAAAAATAGGTTTTAATCCGGTTCTATCTAAGTAGAATGAACCTTCACCTTCTATTAACCCTAATAATCAAGGACCACTTATTTTCATTTTATGACCAGCAGGGTAATTAAAGTTAGTACGCTTACTATTCATTCCATCTTTTAATTCTAACAATTTATTAATTAAGGTTTGGTTATTCTTAAAATCTGTACCGCGCTCTTGACATAACATAAAAGCTTCTTTAAAATCTAGATAATCTAGATATTTAGTCGTGTTTAAGTTATATCTATCAAATATATAAATTAGTTTATAGATATCTATAGGATTAGTTACAGTAAATTTACAGCTATTACCATAAACTGAAATATTGTTACCTATATTCAATTTACTTTTAATATAATTCAAAGCATCTAGATCATCAATATGTAATTCGATTAAAAATCTGAACCCTACATTTTGGATATTACCATTAATATCTTTATGTAAAATTATAGTGAAAT
>VIGI01000031.1:0-62789 GCA_009299455.1 Monilinia laxa
CCCTAACCCTAACCCTAACCCTAACCCTAACCCTAACCCTAACCCTAACGCTAACGCAGCTACTGCCCTACTACCCTTCAATCAATTACTTGCCCTTAATTTACTTATATTTAATTTATTTAAATTATAAATTATTTAAATTATAAATTATTATTATTAAAGCTAAATGGTTTGTATATTTGGTATTTTACCAAATCCCTTTTATATTCAAACTAGTATAGATCGGTCAATTTTAAATATAATTTAAATTGATTTTAGATTTGAATAGAATTAGATTTAATTTGTATAATACCCTTTTTCAAAATTTGAATATCTTTTTATATAAGCTAATATAACTAATGACTGAAAAATCCTAATACAGTATAATTTGTAATTGAAAAGTCTAATACAGTATAGTTTGTGATTAAAAACCCTAATCCGGAAAGCGGTAGGTTTATACGATAGTATTTAATCGGGGTTTTCAATTATAAGCTATACTATATTGGGTTTTCAATTACTATATATATTAAATCTATTATAACTTATACTATATAAGTTGTACAATATAAATACCAGATTCGGAATCCTAATGAAAATCTGAATCGAATACATATTTTAAAATATAACTTTTTTTTTCGACCCTAAACTAACCCTTACCCAATATTATAGGTTCAATACCCTACCCTACCCTACCCTACCCTACCAGCCCCAGCTACCCTACTACCCTTCAATCAGTTACTTTCGATTTACTTACTTTTAAATTTATTAGATTATAGAATCTTATTATTATTAAACTAAATAATCCATATATTTTGGTATTTTACCAAATCCATTTTTATATCAAATTATATAAATCGATTAATTTTTAAATATAATTTAAATTGGATTTCAGATTTGAATAGAGTTTAGTTTTCAATTTGTATAACTTTTTCAAAATCTGAATATTTTTATATAAAACTAATATAATTAATAACTGAAAAACCCTAATATAATATAGCTTGTAATTAAAAAACTCTAATATAGTATAGTTTATAACTAAAAAACCTTAATACAGTATAACTTATAATTGAAAACTTTGAATTGGGATATTACTGTATAAGTTTATTGCTTTCCGGATTAAGGGTTTTTTAATCATATATATATTAAATTTATTATAATTTATATTATATAAGTTGTATAATAATATAAATACCAGATTCGGAATCCTAATGAAAATCTGATTCGAATATATATTTTAAAATATAACTTTTTTTTTCGACCTTAGACTAACTCTCACTCAGTATTGTAGGTTTAAAGGGATTATAGGAATAAACAAATACTATATTATCTAAAAGATAGAAACTGAAAGGTAGGGTACTAGAAATATTATTAAGTATAATAATAAGCTATATATAGGAGATGTATAGGGAGGTTCTGCCTTTATTGCGGACTTATTATTAATATCCTTCGAAAGGTTAGAACTAGCTATTCTATACGAAGACGTTAAACTTAAAAAATAAATAAAAAAAATAAATAAATAAATAAAAAAATAAATATACGTTATTAGTATTAATACTAGTATTAATATATGTATTATTTAGTTATTATTAACCAATCTAACGGGGATTTCGGCTTGTAGAAATATCGTTAGAGAAGAAAAGATTTGGAGGGGAATTGGTCTAGAGAATAAGTGTGTGTGGGTAGGGAGTTGTCGAATAAGGTCCATATAGAAGAGTCGGGGCAGCAAGAGGATGACATCAAGATTAGCATTAGTGCATATGCAAGGATAAGTCAGCTTAGCCAGATTGGGTGCTAGTATACACGTCACTTGCGCCTTACAAGCCCCACTTGGAAATCTTCAAACATCACAGCTGTGATCTACAGTATACTAAGACGAATGCGGGGAATATCACATCCCTCAACAGTTAGCACCTAAAGTAGAATAGCCTTTAATTACTCACTTACATCGATATAACACTGTGATGTATTATATTCACTCTCAACCTCAAGTATATATTATCTGCTACTTCAATTTTTCAAAGCCTAGTTAACTTTTGCAACAATGGCAGACTTAGATTATATCTCACAATTGGAAAGCATTGTTAACTATAAGTTCACAAATCGTTTTTTGATATACAAGGCATTGATAGCACCTGGTGCAGAAGGTAACAAACGAGGGAATAAGGAAGAACGGCAACAGTACGAAGGTAATCGTAAGCTTGCCAAAGTAGGCGAAAACCTGATTCAGTCAGTTTTGAAAATGAAAGAGGCCCTTGGAGAAGAGGAAGGACAAGGTACGTCTTATAATTGTTTGATAGTAATTTTATTCTAACAATAAGGAGATGAAATTGAAGCTTTAAAGTTCAGTACGATCAAGCGAAATCATACAAAGAAAGCTAAGGCTTTTGGAATCGATAAAATGATGAAACTCAACCCTCGTCAACGAGGAGTAACAAGCCCGAAAACGCTGCATCTAGCAATCTGTGCCATAGTCGGAGCAGTCTGGAAGGACTGTAATCAACAAATTTCGGTCATAAATTCAGTGGTAGAATTTCTCTTGTGAGTTATCTCTTGCTTTAGGTCTTGAATAAACAGCACTCATTAATTCTTTATAAAGTATCGGGAGAAGTATGGATTGTAAGATTATTCCCTTTGAGGAATTCATTTCTATGGAGATGTTGATTAACGACGACGTTGTGCCAAATTCTGCGATGAATATTGGTTAGTTCATGTTTTCATAGCGCTTTACATGGGGATTATAGCTAAGGTCATTATGGGTACAACTGTTTCGATGCAGACTGGGTTAGGTATTCCCAATACGAAAGATTACAATTACAACCGGACGTTAAGCACCGAACTTAGCCAGTCTTCGATATCAGGGCTAAGCGACATCGACTTATTTGATAAAGAGGCTAGTGTCAATGAAGTTTGTTCTTTTAATACCATAGAAATCGACGACTCCAGCCAAAATATATTCTCAATCTCTCGAAGTCCATCAAGCCGGCCTTCAACGATGACACCCCGCAGGTCAATCGCTACGCCTTGTCAAGGCACCAGGACATATGAGCAGAGAAGTTCATCTCCCTTTACGCAATTGCATGAGGGAATTGCCAAAGCCGTTATGAGTGGTATCGGAGAGTCGCTTGAATCTCCACTGAGAGAGTCATCGAATACACCCCAAACGGTGAACATCGTGAATATTGATAGCGCACATGCTACTCGAAATCTCACCTCCGTGCGAAGAAAAAGGAAGCTATCTGCTAGTACCACCCGGGAATCAGCAAAGTCTAGCAGGCTAGTTTCGTACATCATTTCAGAGAAACAAAGGTGCCACGACTCCGGATTGCCTTTCTCAGAGACCGAATTTGATTTAGCGGTTAGCAAGATTCCAAATATGTCATTAGATGCTCATGATCTTGTCTATCTCAAGACTCTCTATTTCGCAATTGGAAGCCCAGAGTCTCTTGTCGCTTTGCAAGAAGTTTTCAAGGTGAAACGAAGGACAATTACAGGCGAAACACGTAGAAGAGGGTACAATCTTTCTCCTGCAGAAAGAGTAAAGGTTATTGAATGTATAACTCCTAACATTGCTTATCAAGTCCTTCAAAAGAGATGTCATATCCATCAGCTCTTTATCGATAGCAGTATAGGGAGTCGAAAAACGAGTGATGGGTTCGTTATTGATACCGTGCAAAGCATTACCACACAGTCTCGCCACCAGACTGGAAATCCCAACAACCTTGAGGATTCTCGGATATCAGAATCAATCTTAAAGGAATTATACCCAACCTTGAAATCGAGCACCGAAGAGTATAAAAAGAAAAGAAGATTTGTAGGAAGCTTGAGAAGACTGGGTGAACGTTTCGATTTGATGGTGAGAAAGTTCGGCTATGGAATATTAGCCTTGATCCCTCTACCGATAGAGGAACTGGCCGGAGAACCAACTCTTATCATCACAGATGAGTTGTAATTATACCTAATTCCACCTATCTGACTTAGTTAACTGATGTAGGATCTTATCGATCTCTGATTCCAAATTCAACTCCTTTCTTCTTTGCCTCGATAACTTACAAGGTGAATATCTTCGCGGAATCAGCAACGCTATCTCCAAGGTCGTCACTGCCCTCTTTCACGACACGATAGACCCGTCGGTAATCTACGCTCTTGAGCAGGTTGAACCGTCACAAATTCTCAAAAGAAGGAAAATATCTTATGAACTCATCAATTTGATCTCATGATGTTAAGTCTACTGTGGCATATATACTCCTGGATACTAGTGAATCATGTAAATATACCTTTTTTTTCAGTTCTAATACGTCTAGTAAAACTTGGATTACAAATGCAAGTTATATATTAGACTCTTATTAACCTCATGAGTAATCTATGGTTTGGTTAACCTCTCAGGTTCTACTAAGAATACTTAGGTAAATAACTTCTACTCTAAACTCGTCGTCTATAAATAAAATGGTTTTATAAATAGTTAACTATTATAAAGTATTTTCTATATGATAGCACTTATGTTTTCCCTATAAAAATATTTATATAAAAATAGTATATTTATAATACATTTATAATATATTTATATATATTTAAATATAAATTATATAATAATTTATTATAGTAAATCCAAAATCCATTTAATATTATAATATCTAAATATTAATTATATTATTTATTTATCGATTATATTAAATATCTAAATTTTAATTTATAATTATTCTAAAGCAAAATATCTTAAAGAAAATTTTATATAAATCTTATATATAAAATCTTCTTTAAAATACTTTACTATAAAAGAAATTTAAATTTTAAAATTTTAAATAATAATTTATTTATTTTATTTAACTTTATCTAAAAATAGTTAAATTATTTTAAAATAGGTAAAAGTTATCTAGAAAAGTAAAATTATTTAAAATAAAATAATAAAATCAAATTTCGTATAATATATTATTATTTAGAAAACGTTTTATAGATAAAAAAACTTATAATTGAATAAAATTATATATCTCTCGAATTATTTAGATAATTTAAATTTTTATTTAAAATTTTAATAAATTTATTTATTTATTTATATTTACTTCGTTAGTAACTCCTTTTAATCTAATAATAACCCTTAAGTTTCCAACTTACCTACTATATTATGCCCAAATAGGCTTAGTAAAAATAGTATTTTATATAAAATATTTTATATGAATTATCTCGAATTTATTCTCGTAGGGCTAGTAATATGATTCATTTTAAGTAGAATCTAATCTACGTATATACTACTATTTTACATTTAATATAGCTAGGCTTTCTAAAGATTTCGAGTGAATTATAATAATAGTAAATAGTTTAATGAAATCTTATAATATTTTAAACGCCCATACAAAGAATCCAAAAATACCTAATTCTATAGCTTTAAATTTCAAAACGACAACTAATCACATTACGATAGTTCATTAAATTGAATTTCCCGCTTCCTATAAAGTCATAATTCAAGACTTCATTGATAGCACTTGTACATATCGTTTAGACTTAGCAGCTTAGGCAAAAGTAAAGTGAAGATATTTTGAATATTTAAGTTAGGAGATGAGCTGACTAACCTTTAATCGACTGATCGGCAATATTCTCAACATTAAGGATATGAATGCAATATGCCGTTGATTTCTTATCTTTAAAGTCAATGTTAATGTAGTCTTGCCAGTTTGTATTACGACCAATCATCTAAGAATCGTGTTATTCGTATTAGTATTGTGCGTTAAAGTCGTGCATGGCGTACTTTATCGACAATTGACTTAAATTAGAAAGCGCTTTCAAACTGTCTTCGCTCTTGGGAAATGTAATTATAAGATATTTAATTTGTTTTTTTTGCAAATTACAACTACTTTAGATCGCTTCATTCTTCCTTTCCATATTAAAGACCAAATGTAGAGGTAGATAGAAGCTTAGAATAATTTGTTAGTGGAGACTTGCTATTGTGTTAGCGCAGCGTACATTTATTTGAATTAGCTATAGCTTAATTGCGTCTTTAGTATTGGTTTATAGATAGCTGGGAAAACTGAGATCATTATACGAAGTTAAAAGAGTTTGGGGATTAACTAAAGAGAGGGGGAGCAAGGCCTTACGTGTAGACGCACAGGCTATGCCTCGTTGCGCGTTTCCAGGGAGACGCATATTCTCTTGCTTACAGTTGGATTGTTGAGTAGAATTCTATTGTATTAGCAAACATGTTGGACGCCCCGAGTGAATTTCAAATTATACTATCCTGTCTTCCCCAATACACGGAAACTGAACGAAGAAGATATTTTAACTTACCATAATAGTATTTCATAAAAGAATCCCCATGCTTAGAGTAAGTATAGAATATCACGAAGCCCTTCTGCTCCATTCACATTACAAAAAGCCGTTGGAATTCGCTTGTGAGAGTGTTAGCTCAGAGAAGCTTTACATCATATGTAAGATTCATCTCATATATAGAATACCTTTACCTATGTAGAACTTGCATAATAAATGGATGATTTTCGATACAATTGTTCCTTTCATACTATAACCATCATACACCTTGCGTTCTCTGATCTCCCCTTATTTCCCGTTTCCACGCTTCTTGAAACCTCTTTTTCAATTCAAAGGTATCAAAGTCTACACCATCTAGCTCATTTAAACTAGTAGCAACAGCCAGAATTCCTGCTCCACCGAGGCCAGCGCCGACGATTCCTCCTATAGCAGCACCTCCCATGGCGATACTTTGGCACAACGCGAAGAAACTCCCTGCCTCGACAAGACCTATGCTAGATTGCCATGCTGCTGCTGCAGACCTAGCAACAGGACCTACAGCCGAGAATCCAACTGCACCAAGAATTGGTACTACGGCGATGGATGCTATTGTGACAGGTCCACCTAGAGCTTGCAAGCCAAACTGGTAAGTATGCTTTTTGATATAATTTGTTATACCTACAAGAATAAGGATGGAAATCGATGTTAGGGAAATTTAGTATTTAAATTGAATAAAAAACTGTTTGAGAGAGACGAAGTAAAGGAGCGAAGAATGCCGCTTGGGAAAAGAAAAGGGGTCAAATATAAATAACGGACCTTTCTTGCGAAAACTCAACATTTCTGGTCAGAAATCTGGGCAAAAGCATACTAGAATCCTCGAAGCTATTGGTGATTTCCAGAGGTATTCTGGAAAGCTACTAATACCAATGAGCCGCTGGATCTTTCTTCCCTTATTTGCACCGCCACCCAGCTCATAGAAAGGCCGATGACAAGATGTAATTTCGTATAAAATGCTACCCAATGCAAAAAGTTCAGCACGCGCAATTCTTTCTTCATTAGAATTTAGCTGGTCTGATATAGCAGCTGGGAGTTGATAGCGAGCTGGATATATCATTGCTAATGTTGAGCATTCTGGTTGGTTCTGGAAGTAGTTCTCTGCTGACCCATTCCTATTTAATACTGTTGCGATATACGAATGGATGTATTACGTAATCCACTAGTCTTAAGCTAGTGAATCACGTGATACGCCTTGATATATCCTTCTCATTCAACTCTAAATCTTTAAGGGTTGTATTCAATTAATAATATGAATATAATCCAAGAGATATTATATTTATGTTATGTGTATTATTTATACTAAGTAATACTAATATTAATTAATAATATTATAAATTAGCTAAATATTAGTATTAAAGAGAATTTTTCGTAAAAGCAAAATAGTGTGAATTAGAATGAAATATTTAACTATATTTCATTAAGGATATTATTATATAATAAAAGAATATTAAAAGAATATTATATAAAACAAAACAATTGAATTTTTCATACTATTATATAATAATATTTTTTCGATATTAATTATTTATACATTCATTTATATATATTATCCACCCTTTTATTTTTATTTCGTTTTTTAATTATAATCTTTTTTAAGTTTATTTTTAGATTTCTATTTTATCTATTCTTCTTTAAATTTAAATACAATCATCTTTTCGTATCTCTTATACTACCTACTCTAAAAATCATCCTTACTGCAAAATCACTTCTAATAATTTCGATAATCCCAACTTTTAATATAATATTCAACTTAAAATATTATATAACGATAAAAGATTATTATTGGTTTAGCTTAGTGCAGTGGAAAAGACAATAATGAGTATATTATAAATACGTTATTATTGCTCTCAAGGATCATTAACTAAAGGCTATGAATTGACGACTATATAGAATGCCGAGGCGTTAGCGCGAAGCCTAGCGCGTCACGTGATTATCCCGACAATTATATTACTAAAAAAGGTATAAAGATTATACATTTTATAAATACTAAATTAATTTAAATATCTTACAAATCGTAATCGATTTATAATTACCCTTAAAAATAATATTCTTTTCATTACACATTTAATAATCTTTACAAACACTATATTTATATACTGCTTTTTTCGAAAAAAAGTTAAAACAATTTTCATCCTATTCTTCAAAATAGTATACTTTATACTTAAAAAAGTTTACTTCATATTTAAAAAAGTATTTCGATACTTTTATTTATTTAAAATAATAATAACCAAAATGCTAATATTTCGATTACATTTTATTAATAATATTACTCTTAATAATAATATTAAAACTAATAATATTCAAAATTACTATGTATATAAAATTTGAAAATATAAACAAATAGAATTATCTAATAAAAATCTTTAAAAAGTATTTAATTATAATTTCAAAAATTCGAAATATGATATTTCAAATGTTTTAATATTAATTAAATATATAATCTTCGAAACATATTTTATATTTGTAATATCCATATTATATAAAAAAGCTAACTATATTAAACATTATATAACTTTATATAATAAAGATTATATAAATTAAACAAAAAAACAAATTAAAGAAACGTTTATTAATTATAACTTCGAATTCAGATCTAGTAAAATTATTCGTTTTATACAATATAATAACATCAATAAATCCTCTTTAATAATTACTTTATAAAACTATTATAATATTTAATGTTCTATTTTATTAATTAAAACTTTACATTTACAATTTAATAATGTAGATTATACATTTGTAACATATCTATTATTTTCATTTATATATCTGCCTTTTTCAATTACATATTAATCCTCTTTATTAATATATCCATTCCTTTTATTAGTATATTTATTCGCTCTATTATATTCATTTAATATTAAAGCATATTAATATACTAATGTACTATTAAAATTTAAATAAATCTATTTATTGTATAATAACATTTATTAAATTCTATAACAATTAAAGTATAAAATATATAAATATTTAAAATAGTTTAATATACAAACTAAACATATTCTATAAATTAATTTATCGATTTCAATTCCCATTAAAATACATTTCAATAATATTCCCATTAATATTGAATAGCTTTATATTAGAATTTTATTATTCTTATATAAATAATTTATACTTCTTTAATATATTCATTATTATACTTTAAATACATTTTAAAAAACAGGAATATCGATTTAAAACAACAAATAAATAAACCGTTATTTCTATAAAAACATTAAACAAAAAAATTCTAACAAAAAACCTTAACGAATATCTTTCAATCCTATTTCATAAAATTAAACAAATATTATATAAATTGCTTCAAAGTAATAAACTAATATAATACTTCAAAACAAATTATTCAATATTTATTATTCAATTTCTACATATTAATTTGTATACTATAAACCAATATCCACTTTTATTAGATTCCAATCTAAGTTACATTCAGCCATTCTTATATACAAAAAAACAAAAGTATTTATTTTAACCAATCAATTTCATACTAATTATATATATTATAACAATAACTCTAATAATCATAATCAAACTAACAAATCTAATTATTAATCACTTAATCAATTCCAACATCTATTTAACCCCTTTCAACCTAATAGCTCTTACTAATCCAATAATCCTTTACATTACTCTAATAATTAACAAAATAATCCTCAATCTTTAAATCCCTATTATATATATAAAAAAATAGCTATCACTCCTAAAATTATTTATTCAATAAAAAAAAGCAATAATATAAATATATAAATTAATACAATAATAATAACTTTAATTAATATCAAAAGAAAATGAATATTTAAAATAAAATAACATTTATAATTTAGATTAATACTAATCATATAAATAAAACATTTCATACCTTTTTAGCCCAATTATAAATAGTAAAGAAATGATTATAAAACTTACAGATTAGATATTTTTATACACATTAATAATACAACCTATAAATATTATTTAATATAATAATTAAGGATTTAAAGATATTATTGTTAATAACTAATATAATATAAAAATTAAGCGTTAAAATGCTTTAATTTCTTACATTCCAAAAGTTAATCAAAAATTAAAATAGATATTTTTAACCATATATAACATAAACATTAAATTCGATATTAGATTATTTATTCTTTTATAAAAATTATTTAAAGTCCAATTTCTAATTAATATTATTAAACATTATATTTATATTAATAAATATATCATTTCTTATTATTATTTGGTAATACAAACCAATTTCGAATATTTTATAGAAATACAAAAAATATAATTTAGAAAGAAAATGAAGAAGGCTAATATCATTACTAAATACTCTAATTTATTGGAAATGTATTCATATACATTTCTTATATAGAATACTATATTAAAGCATTATATTATATATTAATAATAAATGCTTTTTTATTAAAAAAAATCTTTTACAACTCTATTATTGTTTTAATTATTTATAGTATACCAATTTTAATATATTTTTTGAACAAACTAATTATAAGGACTTTAACCCTATAATAATTAAACTTCTTATAAATTTTGTAAGTAATATTAAAAGCATAAAACTCACCTAAAAAATTTAAATTTATATTATATAATGATATTAAAATACAATTTTACATTTATATTATATTTTTATATCAATAATATTTTAATATTATATATCATTAATAAAGCTATACAATATTAAATAATAATATAATTAAAAGATATGATTACAAAATATATCTAGAACACATTGAAATACTATTAAATTAACATATATATTAAATCATCCGATTAAATCATTTATAATATCGATAAGAATTTTATTAGTAAAGAATTTAAGCAATTTGTAGCCTCTATAACAATGAGTATAAAATCGATCCTAACTAAAATCTATTGATAAATCAGTATTATTAAAAGATATTATAAACCTCTTTAACAAATATATAAAATGATTTTAATTAATTCTATAAATAAAGGATTATTAAAAGTTTATATACTTTAAATAGCTATTAAAACTATTAGGATATGTGAACAAAGAATCAACTAGTTAAAATCGCATAAAGACTTTTCATTGCTTTCTAAAATATACGAATTCTAACTGAATATATATATTACAATCTATATTTAATTAATTCCTTGATCGCTAATGCATATTATAGGCCTTTGAAGGCTCTAATTGCTTTAATATTAAAAATGTAGAAGATATTATTTATTAATTTATTCCCCATTTTAATCAATAATTGATTGTAGTATATAACATATTTATAATCTATTAATTTTATGTTATCTTCATATTATTTAAAATTATTTAAAAATACTATAATTATATTTCTATTTAATCAATTTTATTATATATTAAATTATTTAACTATAACTTTTTTGATTTTTTCATTATAAAATTAATTCTATAATTAAATAAAAAATGAAATTAAATTAATACTAATTTAAAAATATATAGAATTAATATATTTATATATTATAGTTTTATTATATATTATTAAAGTAAAATTAAAATTTTGAATTAGTATATTAACAAGTAAGCGGAGTTAAACATTTTGAACCGGAATACGAACTGTATATAAGTATATTTAAGGATAATGCTATTTGATAGTAATCTTACATTCCGAAGAACATTTATTATAGGTATTATACATTAAGCTGGAAGAACCCCTTTTATCGTTAAAATAATACTTTTATTAGCTTTTTTGATTAACAAATCAAATTTTATATTAATCAATTAATTACAATTGTAGCCATTTATTATGCTAAACTTTAATTTATTAGTATATTAAATTTTCAAACTATATAATAAAAAGGATTATATGTATATAATTATAATCTTTTTTAGTAATATAGTAGATAACCTAAGTTTAATGTTTATTAATTCTTTAATATAATATATAATTTTTAATATTTTATTATATATTTAATTATATATTTTTTAAAAAAAAGTTTATAATTAATTTAAATGTTAAGTTAGTATAAATTAATTATTTATTATTATTTGTAATTATTAATTTGATTGTAAGCTTTAATATTATATTAATATTAGGAATATTTATATTCTATTTTTACGAAAAACAAACTATTTCTAGCTTTTCTAGTATAAAAGCAATTTTATTTTTAGTTTTTTATTTTATAATTTGATATATATTACATTTTAGTATAATTATATTATCTTCTATAGATTTTAAAGTTTTATAAATTACAATATTATTTATATATTCAAAATATAATGAACAATCTTAATTTAGCAGATTAATTAGATATAATATGTATAAAATCAGAGATAGCAGTAACCCTTATAAAATTCTATATTGTATCCTTGATTTTATAGTATATATACTCTTTGATTAGATTTTAATTCTGCAATCCGTTAGGAATAAACTAATTAATTAAAGCAGTTTTATAAATCAACTTTGTTTTTTTATTTGTTTTAGTATCTTTTTAAATATCAATATATCAAATATATTTTGTATATCTAGTGTAATCAATGTTATTTCCTTACCCTAAATAAAAGTTAATTTTGTATTATATGTGAAAAAGGCTATTAGATCTATTATTAAATATTTAAGGAGGGCTTTGTTATATTATAAACTGATTATTTATAGTATATATTATTATTTAAAAAAGCTTTTTGAATAATAAAGCTGTTTAAACCTTTTTTAATGTATAATAATAATATAATTGGTTTTTAAGAATGTATTAATAATTTATTCTTTTTTCTTGCTTTCGAAAACATTATTATTTTTACTAGTTTTCAATTTAAATTAGAAAATATAATAATTTTAAGTATTTTTAAAAAAAGTTTTTTATAAACATTTTAATATATTATTAACAAATCTTTAACAATGGAATAATAATGCGGTTTGTTCCTAGAAAAGTGCTTATTATATTGATTACATTTTTTTTCATTTTTTTAAATGAAATAAATGTTATTCATAGAAATATTAATTGCTATCTTTTCGCTTTAAAAAGATTATAATCTAAATTATCCAAATTGTTATACTAATATAGTATCTTTTTCAATAAAATTTCCATTTTCTTTTTAATATTTTTGATATTTATGTCGTGTACGATTAGTGGTAGAACCTTAAGCAATGGGGCTAGTTTATGCCAGCCCACTACCTTGTATAGATCAGCATTATTCGCTGTACCATCGATAACCTGGCGCTAGTAGTCGCGGAATTAACATTTTAGTATTTTATATAATCGTTAATCCATAACTTTTAAATAATAATTCTTTAAAATAATAATAACATATTAAATGAAATACATATTATTAACTTTTACCTTATACTAGATTAAACTAATAACAATAGCAAATAATCGTTAGAAAACACAATATAGCCCTTATAAACCTTTCGAATACATATATTAGATGAATAACGATCCTATTGATCCGTTTACTCGCCCTGCTGCTACTAGTGATAATAACGCTTTAAACGCCTTAATGGCTTATAATTGCAAATAACAATATATATATACATAAACAAACGTCTACATCCCCCCTATTTTTTTTGGTATATTAGAATTTTATAGTGTACGTTATTTATTCTATTAATGGTTAATTTTATTAGTATATTAGCATTTCAAATTATATTAATCAAATTAGAATAAATGGAATATAAAGCGATACTGCGATATATTATATTTAAAAGATTTACAAAAGTTATTAAAACCTTTATATACAACTTTTCGAATAAGCAAAAAAGATTTGTATAGAAAATTTAAAATAAATTATTAGTATATTTAAATTAATATCTTTTTAAAATTGCTATTATAAAGCAATTATGCAAAACTTTTTATATAAAGGTCTTTAAAACCTTAAATACAACAATTATAAAAACGGTTATATTATTATATAATACATCGCTTTACAAAAATATATTACTCTATCAAAATATAGTAGAAAACCTAAAACTTTGGGTTTATAAGCGGTTAAACTATTAATAACTGGTAATATAATATTAGCAAACAAAAAAAAAACGGATCTTTATATTTATATTCAAATTAAATTAAGAATTTTATTTGTTTATAATTAGATTTTCGTTATTCAAAAAGCTATTATAAAAGCAATGCCCTAAATTACGATTAAGAATATCTTTTGATTATAAACTACTTTTATAGATTAGGCAATTAAATTTAATATTAAAATAGCATATAATCTTATTCTAAAAAAATCAAATACCGAATTAATTTCTAAAGCTATTTATTATACTATATTAAAACCAAATAAAAAAATAGTATATATATTACTTAATATATACCCTTAATATTCTAATAGACCTTTTGGATAATTAGTTTATTACTATAAAGATTATCTTTAAAAAAGCTAAAATACAAATTGGAGTAAAGCTGATTAATTATTATAATATTAGGATCTTAGGATTAATAATAATATGATTTATAAGTTTTAAAAAGGAAATCTGCCTTTTCACTTTTTTTGGATTTTTAGGATACTTTAAACTATCGAAGAAAAAAAAAAGAGTATAAAATTATATAATCCTAATTACTAAAAATATTATAATCTTTTAATTTATTATACAGTTTGTAAATGTAATAATTTATAATATAATAATAGTAAAATATTAGGGTATATTTAGTATTGTTTGTATATTCTTATTTAAATATACTAATTGCTATAATTCCTTTTTAGTAGAATATAAACATTACACAATTATATTAAAAAGAATTGATGGGAAAATAAACTAGTTTATTATAAATTAATTTAAAAAGATTTATTACTAATAAACAGTTATATATAAAACGTATAAACTAACAAATTAAATATTAATAAAAGCAATATTTTTAAAAACAAAATTTAAATGATTATTTCAATTTCAAAAGTAATGTATAATTATATATAAAGCGGCTATTTAATAGTTAAAGTGAATTAAATATAAAATGACCTTTATTAGCTTCCTTAATTTTATAAAGCTATTAAAGCAAAGTGTATATGCTAAATCTAATAATAAAATGAACTTTACTTTTAATAGTAATATAAAGTTTGATATAACCTTTTCTTCTATTATCTTTTTATACTGAGAAACAAAGTAAAATAACATAGTAGAAATCGTAGAATTGTTTAAATTAACAAACTAAAAGTAATTTAAATGAATATAGGAAGATTAAAATTAGTATATATAGCTTTACTACAATTAACATTTAAAAAAGGGATTAATATAATTTATATACAAAAATTCAATATATACCCAAAAACAAAAATACAAAACCATTTAATGTACAAATATTATATATTAATGGATTTTTGGGAACAAATATTAATATTAAAATGTAAAATAGAAAAACTAAGAACAATATTTTATATACAAAAATAACAAATCTAATTATTCAATAATGTTAGAATAGTAATAATTACAATATTATTTAATTGAAAATAAATAACTATTATATTATTAATATATACAAAAAATCAAATATTAAATAAATAATTAAATATATAATAAATGTACAAATTTTTATTAAATTTCTTTATTAAAAGGATTTTAATGTAAAGTATAATATATTTAAATTAGGAAAATTAAATTCTTTTAATTAAAATGCTTTTTTAATTGTTTTGATTCTTTTAATAATAAAGCAGATTTTATTAGGGAATTAGAAAAGCTTATATATTATATTGATCATATTATCAATCTAATTTTTTTAAATATTCTATTCGTAAAGATAATGGTTAGGTATAATTTGAACTATAATTTGAATTATTTCATTTTAATAATATCATTATTAAAAAAAAGACCAGAAAATTGATAGTAATATAAATTACCAGATTATAAAGGTTAATTTACCAAAATTTATATATATTATTAATTCTGAACTTTTATATCTATTATAATTAATCAATATATTGGAAATAAGTAATTTTAAACAATATTATTAAACTTTTAATTATTCTCTTCCAGAATATAATTAAAGTAATAAAGAAGCATTTACAAAGTAAAGCCAAATCAATATTATAATAGATATTAATATACGCCGGATTATATACCAATTATATAAAAATATATAAAAATTCAAACTAAATCTAAAAACAAAACAATATAAGATGCTTTTAATAATTTGAAACGCTAAACACAATTATTAACACTAAGCTATTAATAATATAATAAGCGATATTAATTTATACAAGATAATGAATTGGTATAAACTAGCCTTATAAGTCAAGGTTTTATTATTGATTATAGATAATGTAAATATTGAAAATATTAAAAAGAAAGTGAAGGTTTTGTTAGAAAAAATACTATATTAGTATAATAATTTGAACAATTTGAATTATAACTTTTTTAAAACAAAAAAAGGGTAATTAACATTTCTATAGATAATGTTTATTTTATTTGAAGAAATAGAAAAGAATGTAATTAGTATATTAAGTATTTCCCTAGGAATAAACTGCGTTATTATTTGATTATTAAAGGTCTATTAATAATATATTAACATACAACACATATAAAAAACGTATTATATTATCACGCCGTATTCTCGATTCAATTCAATTCTATAAGCAAAAGCTTTTGAAAGCCCTTTTATACGCCTTGCTATTGCTAGCAACAATAACGCTACAAACATTTCAAAGGCTAACAATCACAAACGTGGATATGTATATATATAAACAATCGTTTTTATCTCTTTTGCTCTTTTAATGTATCAGAATTATATAAAGTATAATACCAATTCTATTAGTGATTAATCCTATTAACATATCGACGTTTTAAATTGTAATAACCAAATTGGAATAAATGAAGTGTAAGGCGATACTATAATATATTATATTTAAAAACTATATAAAGGCTATAAAAGCCTTTATTCGTAATTCTTTAAAATAAACAAAAAAAAACTTATATAGAAGATTTAGAAAAAGTATATTGATCTATTTGAATTAATATTTTTCGGAATTGTTGTTATAAAGTAATTATTCAAAATCTTTTATATAGAAACTTTTAAAAACTTTGAATATAATAATAATAAATATGGATTCATTATTAAAATATATCGCTTTACAAAAATGCGATGTTTTATCAAAATAAAGTAGGGAATCTAAAGTTATAGATATATAAACAATTTAATTTTCAATAATCAATAATCTAAATACTGAAAAAACCAAAAAAAAGAAACAATCTT
Organism: Monilinia laxa; assembly: GCA_009299455.1. Lineage (NCBI taxonomy): Eukaryota > Fungi > Ascomycota > Leotiomycetes > Helotiales > Sclerotiniaceae > Monilinia > Monilinia laxa. Next base: position 17,386 of record VIGI01000031.1, read on the forward strand.
TATATTTATACTGGGCTAAAAACAGGGATTTTGCTATCGAAATTGCTTTTTTCTATTTAAAAGCTTTATAAAGATATTCAGATTTTATTAAATATCCTTTAAATAAACTATTTTTATATTAAATAATTAAATCTAGTACAAAAAAAAATGTATAATCTTAATTCTAAGATTAAATACTACTTTATATACAAACTATTTATTACATTTGGAATAAATAAAAAATGTATATATATCATTTAGTTTAATTTTAAATATTTTATATCCTTTAAATACGCAATTATATTATTATATTATTTCAAAGTTAAAATACACTAAAATAAAACTGTTTAATTGTTATAATATTGGAATTTTAAGTTAAATAAATAAGTTTATTAACTTTAAGGAAGAAATCCGCTTTTTTATTTTTTTTAGGGTTTAGGATATTTTAAACCTTTAGAAAAAAAAGAAGAATAAAGTTATATAATTTAAACTATTAGGATATTGCAGTTTTTTAATTTATTTATAGCTAATAATATAATAACTACGTATTATAAAATAAAAAATTAGGGTATAATTATATTGTTTACAATCCTTTAAATATACTAACTATTATAATCCTTTTTCAATTGAATATAAACATTGTATAACTATATTAAAAAAAATTAATGGGAAAATAATCCGATTTATTACAAATTAGCTCGGAGAAATCTGTTGTTAGCAAATGACTATACGCAAAGTATACAAATTGGCAATTAAACATCAGCAAAAACAATACTTTAAAGATAAAGTTTAAATAATTATTCTAACTTTTAAAATGTATATAGCTATATATGAAACAATAACTTTCTAATTGCAGTGAATTAAATATAAAACAGCCTTTATTAATTTTTAAATTTATAAAATATTAAAATAAAATATATATATAATATTCAATAATAAAATAAATTAATTTTAGCAAAAGTATAGAGCTTAATATAATCCTTTTTTTTTACTATCTTTTATATTAAAGAACGTAGTAAAATAAAAGAATAAAAATTATATAACCGTTTAGACTACGGATAAAGAAATAATTTGGGCAAATATAAAAAAATTAGGAAATTAATATCTATAATTCTGCTTTAATTAATATTGAAAAAGAGCTAATTATAGTTTATATATAAAAATTCAATATATACTCCTGAAACGAAGATATAGAAATTATTCTGGTATACAATTATTATATATTAATAGATTTCTGGGAATAAACATTATTATTAAAGCGCGAAGCGAAAAGACTAAAAGTAATATTCTATATTTAAAAAGCAGTTAAATTAGCTATTTAATAACGCCAAATAGTAAAGATTATAATATTTGATTAAAGATAAATAATTAATTATATTATTAATATATATAAAGAGTTTAATATTAGATAATTATTAATATATAACAAATATATAGGTTCTATTAGATTTCTTTATCGAAGAAGATTTTAATATAAAGCATAATATATTCATATTAGGAATTATATTCTTTAATTAAAATACATTTTTAATTGTTTAATCCCTTAATAATAAAGCGGATTTTATTGAAGAGTTGAAATAAATCTATATATAGCGCTAATTATATTCTTAATTTTTATCTTTTAAATATCCCTATTTACAAAAACGATAATTAAATACAATTTTAGATTATAATTGGATTATATTTATTTTAATAATGTTTAATACTAAAAGTTAAGAAAATTAATAGCAATATAAGCTTTTGAATTATAAAGATTAATTTATCAAAGTTTTATAAATATTATCTATTCTGGAATTTTGTATTTACTATAATTAATCAATAATAATAAAACCAATAATAATCTTAATAATATTGTTAAACTTTTAATTATTCTTTTCTAAAACGCAATTAAGGTAATGGGGAGGTAAATATAGATTAAAGTTAGATTGGTGTTATAATAAATATCAATGTATATCAATTTGTATATTAGTTATATAAAAACAAATAATTAGTTTAAATGAAACTAAAAAACGAAACGGCGTAAAATGTTTTTGATAATTCGGAATATTAAACGCAATTATTAGTATTGGATTATTGATGAAGTAACGAATAATGGTGATCTATACAAAATAGTAGATGGTAATAATTGGGCCTTATTGTAAAGTTCGTTATTATCATCAACAGTATTAATATTAAAAATATTAAAAAGAAAGCGAAAGGCTTTGTTAAAAAAGGTATATACTGATATAAATAGTTTGAATAATTTAGATTATATTCCTTTCGAAATAGAAAAACAATAATCAATATTTTTTATAGATAATAATTATTTTGTTTAGAAAAAGTGAAAAAAGGAACATAAATTGATATATTAAGCATTTTTTGGGATTAAATCATATTATTGTTTAATTATTAAAAACTTATTAATAATATATAAAATATATATAAAAAACTTTTTTTAAGAAAATGCTTAAAACTATTGGCATTTCTTCAATTAATTAAAAGCTAGTGAAGGTAATAATAACTTTTTAAAAAAAAAAAAATAAGTTTAATTAATACGTTTTTTAAAAATTAATTACATTATTATTATATATCGGAAAAGATCTAAAGCGGTTAATTATTAAAAGGCTTTTTTAAATAGTAATATATTATAAAGTAATTAGTTTGTAAATATAATAGAATTTTTCCTAATGTTTGATATGTATTTAAATGATTTTATTCGTATACAATGCAAAATTGACATTTGTATAGGATAAGGAAATAATATTAGTTATTCTAAATATATAAAATATATTTAATGTATTAATGTTTAAGAACTATTAAAATGAATAAAAGAAACAAATTTGGCTTATAAAGCTATTTTAGTTAATTATTCTTTCCTAATAGATTATAAAATTAAAATTTATTAAATGGGTATATATATTATAAAGTTAAAAATATAATATAAAACTCTTTAAGGATTGTTATTATTTCTGGTTTTATATATACTATATTTAATTGAATTATTAAACCAAAATTGTTTGTTATTTTGGTATACAAACAATATTACAATTTATAAAGCTCAAAATTTGTTAAAGATAATAGACTTTATTTAAAAATGATATACACAAATTATAAAATAGAGAATAATAACAAAATCGCTTTTATATTAAAAAATTAAAGATAATCCATTTTTGCAAAACGAAATATGAATTCTTAATATTATATATATTAACTGATAATTAAGTTAATAATTGAATAATAACAAATATTAATATTTATTAATTTAACATTAGATTAATATAAGCTTTCTTTAAAAAATATATAATCAAATATATATAATAATGAAATTTATACTAATTAAAGATTTAATAAATATTATTTGGTTTTTTTTGGTTATATTACTAAAAAAAGCTATAATTTATATATATATAATTCTTTATATTATACAATTCAAAAATCTAATATAATAACAATAAAATCCAATTTAACAAATAATTATAATTATAATAATTAGTTAATATAAGATTAAGCTTATTAAATCAAAAAATTAATAAAGTATTGTTTAATAATAAAAAGAGTTTTTCCGGTTTAATATATAATACCTATAATAAATATTCTTTAGAATATAAAGCTATTATTAGGTAATACTGCTTTTAAATATATTTGTATATAATCGTATTTCAATTTAGAATATTGAATTTTACCTATCTATTAATACCTGGTTTAAAACCCATTTTATTTTAGTCTATATAATGAAACTAATTTAAACGAATATATTAACCTTTGCATTTTTATACTAATATTAATATAATTGTACTTTTTATTTGATTATAGAACTAATCTTATAAAAAGAAGGATGAAAAAGGATGTAGCGAAGTAGTTTAATATATAATAAAATCAGTTAAATAGGGATATAATTATAATATTTTTGTAACGTTAATAATATAATAATAAAGTTAAGTTTATAGGATATGGATATGCTGTATATCGTAGCTAATTGTTAATTAGAACAGGTAATAGGATAATAAACAATATCTTTTATATTTTTAATATTAAAACGTAATTAAAGCTTTTAAAGGATTATAATATATATTAGAAATTCTTTAGCCTTTAAATAATTATAAATATGTATTAATAATACTTAGTGATTTAGTATATATAAACGAGCATTTTTAACATTTTCTAATAACCCTTTTTTAAATATTATATATTTATTATTATTATAGGATTAGTATTATATAATCTTTAAACTATATAGATATTAAAGATAACAAAATGGTTAATAAGTTGATGAATGTTAGTGTAAAGGAAGGCTAAATGAATAATGATCGTTTAATAGAGTTTTTTAATTAATTGAATAGATATAATAGTAAGGGCCCTTATTAATATAATAATTTTTGATTAGTAAAATTGAAGATATACTGGATTTTTGGTTTTATATTATAAATGGGAATTTGGATATACTATAGCCGAATTTCCAAAATTCTGTTTCCCCTGTATATCGTTTCACCAATTCCTAATTGCCCAAATAGCATATAGCGATTTTGTATAGTATTATAAAAGGTTTGGTTATAGCGATACCAAATTTAATTATTTTTACAGGTATAAAAAAACTTCTAAACATTTTATATTCTATGAAATCTTTTAATATAAATTCTACATTTAATTAGAGAAGCTAAACCACCTATTCAATCGTTTTAAAAAGAATAAAAGTATCTAAACATAATAATATATCCGGAACTATTTAAGAAATTTTTTACAATTATTCAAATCTATTTTTAATATTTATATATTATAAATTTTATATCGGATAAGTTCGCTAGTTTCCAATAAAACTATAATTTGTTAAAATAAAATTGCTATTTTTTAGCTGTTATACAAATACTAATTCTAAAAACTAATAAAAGCGAAATATTTTTTACAAAAAGAAAATAATAGTTTATATATATATAAAAAAAAAAAAAAAAAAAAAAAAAAAAAAAAAACGGAAACGTTTTTCTAAATAAAAAAGAAAGAATTATAAGTATAAAAGAAAACGGTATTGTTTGAAAGTATTAATCAAAGGGCAAAGCATTAAAAATACTATTATATATAGTTATAGGTTATATATAGATAGTATGCGGAAAGGCTATATCTTTAATGTAGGCCTGTTGCTAATACTCTTCGGAAGGTTAGAACTAGCCATTCATATAGAGACATTAAACATTAAATAAATAAACAAGTAAATAATAATATATTAAGGTGTTTATAAAAAAACTTTTTTTAAAAATGTTTGGAATTATTATATTTTTCATTTAAATAGAAATTAATAGAAATAATAATATTTTTTACAAGTAGGAAAAAAGGATAAATTATTAATACACTTTTAAAGATTGATTATATTATTATTATATATTAAAAAAGGCTTAAATTGGCTTATTATTAACAAAGTTTTCTTAAATAATAATATATTACAAAATAATTAGCTTATAGTATAGCAAAGTTTTTCCCAAATATTTAATAATAGATTTAATAATCTTCTTTATATATAATGCGGAAATTAGCTTTTACTTAAAATAAGGAATAATATTAATTATATTAAATATATATGATATATATTGATATCTAAAAGGTTATTAAAATGAATAAAGAAATAGAGCTAGTTTATAAAGCTGTTTTAGCTAATTAGTTTATTTCTAATAGAATGTAGGGTTAAAGCTTAGTTGGAGAATATATATATTCTAAAGTTAAAAATACAATAAAGAATTTTATAGGGATTATTGTTATTCCCAATTCTATATTTATTATATTTAATTAAACTATTAAACTAAGATTATTTGTTATATTTTGGATATATGGATGATATTGCAATTTATAAGATTTCAAAGTCTATAGAAAATAATATAGTTATATTAAAATGCAATATACTTTAAATATAAAATAAAACATTAAAAATAAAATCGCTTTTATATTGGAAAAGCTGGAAATAATTCATTTTTTTGTAAAAATGAAATACAAATGCTTTAATATTAATATATTGTTAAAACTTATAATTAAATTAGTAATTGTAGATAATAATGAACAATCAATTTTATACTAGTTTAATGTGTTAGATAAACCATAAGTTCTCTTTTAAAAAATATATAGTCGAATATATAAATGAAAGCATTAAAAATTGTATATTATATTAAGGATTAGTAAATATTAAATGCGAATTATTTATTATATTATTAAAAAAAGGCTGTAATTATATTTATACAATCCTTTTTATTATATAATCTAAAAATCTAGTATAATAATAAGTTAAAGCTTAATGCAGCAGGCAATTATAATCGCAATCGTTTGGTTAATATAAAATTGAGTTTATTAATCGAAAAAGCTAATAAAGTTATTATTTTAATAATAAAAGTGGTTTTTCCGGTCTAGAGTATAACGTTTATAATAAATATTCTTTAGAATACGGGAATATTATTAGATAGTATTACTTTTGAATATGTTCGTATAAATTTTATATTCCAGTTTAAAACATTTGATCCTATTTATCCATTAATATACTGGTTTAAAGCTCTTATTTTATTCTAATAGTATATAATAAATCTATACTATATAAATATATTAATTCTATATATTCCCAGGCTAATACTGGTTCAGTTATATTTCTTATCTAATTATAGCATCAAATTATCGAAATACTATTAATATATATTTATAATTATTTGTTTAAAGATTAACGAATTTTCAATATATATTGTAAGCTTTTAAGACTCTAATTATTTTTATATTAAAAATATAAAAAATGCTATTTATTGCTTTATTTTCTATTTTAATTAATAATTGATTGTAATACATAGTATACCTATAGTTTATTAGTTTAATGTTATTTATGTATTGTTTAAAGCCATCTAAAAATATTATGATTATATTTCTATTTAATCGATTTTATTATATATTAAATTATTTAACTATAACTTTTTTTGTTCTTTCTTTTATAGAATCGGTTTTATAATTAAATGAAAAATGTAATTAAACTAGTATTAATCTAAAGTACATAGAATTAATATGTTTATATAATATAGATTTGTTATATATTGTTAAGGTAGAATTAAGGCTTTAAACCGGCGTATTAGTAGGTGAGCGGGGTTAAGCGTTTTAAGCTAGAGCGCGAAGTGTATATAAATATGTTCGAAAGTAATGTTATTTAACGGTAATCTTATATTCTGAAGGATATTTACTGTAAATATTATATATCAGATTAGGAGAATTTCTTTTATTACTAGAATAATAACTCTATTAACTTTTTTAATTGATGGGTTAAGTTTTGTATTAACCATTTGGTTGCAATTATAGCTATTTACTGAGCTAGGCTTTCGCCTACCACTATATTAGATTTCTAAATTATATAATGTAAAGGATTATATATATATAATTATAGCTTTTTTTAGTAATATAGTAAAAAGGTTAAACTTAATACTTATTAATCCTTTAATATAACAAACAATTTTTAATATTTTTTATTATATACATTTGGCTATATATCTTTTAAAAAAAGAGCTTATAATTTATTTAAATGTTAAACTAATATAATACTAATTATTCGTTATTTATTATAATTACTAATTTAATTATAAACTTTATTAATATATTAATGTTAAAGGTATTTATATTTTATCTTTACGAAAAATAAACTATTTTTAGTTTTTTTAATATAAAAGCAATTTTTTGTTTGTTATTTTCTATTTTATAATTTAGTATATATTGTTTTTTGATAAAGTTATATTGCTTTTTATGGATTTTGAAACCTTATAGATTATAATATTATTTATGTATTTAAAGCGTAGTGTATAATCTTAATTCAATAGTGTAACTAAATATAATACGTATAGAATCAGAAATAACAAAAATCTCTATAAAATTCCATATTACATTTTTGATTTCGCGATATATGTACTCTTTAATTGGACTTTAACTTTATGATCTACTAGAAATAAGCTAATTAGTTAAAGCAGCTTTATAAACCTATTTTATTTTCTTATCCGTTCTAATAATCTCTTAAATATTAATGTATTGAATATATTTTGTATATCCAGAGTAATTAGTATCATTTCCTTACCCTAAATAAAAGTTTAATTTTATATTATATATAAAGAAAATCATTAAATTTATAATTAAACATTTAAAAAGGACTTTATTACATTGTGAACTAATTATTTTATAATATATCGCTATTTTAAAAAAGCCTTTTAATAACAAGCTGTTCTAAGCTTTTTTCAATATATAATAATAATATAATCGGCCTTTAAAAGTATATTAATAACTTATCCTTCTTTTCCGTTTTTAGAAGTATTACTATCTTTATTAGTTTTTATTTAAATAGGAAATATAATAATTCTAAAGATTTCTAAAAAAAAATATTTATAAACATTTTGATATTTTGTTAATAAACCTTTAATAATCGGATAATAATATAATCCATTTCTAAAAAAAGTGTTTAATATACTAATTATATTCTTTTCCATTTCTTTAAACGAAATAAATATTATCTATAGAAATATTAATTGTTATTTTTTTATTTTAAAAAGATTATAATTTAAATTATTCAAATTATTATATTAATGTAGTACTTTATTTAATAAAGCCTTTATTTTCTTTTTAATATTGTTGATACTTATATTATCAATAATTAAGAATAGGGCTTTAAAACAATAAAATTAATTTATATTAATTCATTATCTTATATAAATCAACATTATTTGTTACACTATTAATGATCTAACGCCAATAATTACGTTTAACATTTTAGACTATTAAAAGCATCTTACGCTGTTTTGTTTTTTAATCTAATTTAGACCATTTACATACCTTTACATAACTAGTATATAAACTAATATACACTAACATTCATTATAGCATCGATTTGGCTTTACTTTATAAATTCTTTTCTATTGTTTTAATTATATTTTAAAAAAGAGTGATTAAAAGTTTAATAATATTGTTTAAATTATTTATTTCCAATATATTGATTAATTATAATAAATGTAAAATTTCTAAAATTAATAATATTTTGCAAACTTTAATAAATTGGTTTTTATAATCTAATAATTTATACTGTTATTAACTCCCTAACCTTTTTTTAAATAATAACATTATTAAAATGTAATGATTTAAATTACAATTCAAATTATACCTAACCATTATCTTCGTGAATAGAATATTTAAAAAGGTAAAATTAATAATATAATTAGTACAATGTGTAAGCTTTTTTGGCTCTCTAATAAAATCTATCTCACTATTAAAAAACCAAGTAACTAAGAATACGCCCTAATTAAAAAATTTGATCTTTAACTTAAATATATCATATTTTGTATTAAAAATCCCTTTTAATAAAAAAGTCTAGTAAAACTTATATATTTGTTATATACTTAATTATTTGCTTAATATTAAGCTTTTTTATATATATTAATAATATAATAATCATTTACCTTTAATCAAACAACAAATTATAATTATTGTTGTTTTAATATTATTAAATAATTAGATTCATTATTTTTTATATATAAAACATTATTTTTAATCTTTTTATTTTGCATTTTAATATTAATATTTGCTTTTAAAAGTTTATTGATATATAATATTTGTATATTAAATAATTTTGTATTTTTGTTCTTAAATATATATTAGGTCTTTATATATAGATTATATTAGCCCTTTCCTTAAATATTAATTATAATAAAGCTATATATACTAACCCTAATCTCTCTATATTCGTCCAAATCACTTTTAATTCATTAACCCAAACAATTACACAATCTTTACTATTTTATTCTACTCCGCTCCTCAACACAAAGAAATAATAAAAAAAGAAATTATATTAAGTTTTATATTGTTGCTAGGAATAAAGCTTACTTTATTATTGGATTTAGTGTATATATTTCGTTTTAATAGCTTTATAAAATTAAAAAAGCTAATAAAGATTATTTTATATTTAATTCGCTTTAATTATTAAATAACTATTTTATATACAATTTATATATATTCCTAAAATCGGAAAAACTATCTATACTCCATCTTTAAAATATTACTTTTACTAGCGTTTGGTTGTTAATTTGTATATTTTGTATATAATCGTTTATTAGTAGTAGACCTTTTTAAACTAGTTTATAATAGATCGATTTATTTTTCTATTAATTCTTTTTAATACAACTATATAATGCTTATATCCCGCTGGAAAAGGATTATAATAATTAGTATATTTAAATGGGGTTATATAAACGGCGTTAAATATATTCTAATGTTTCGTTATCGTTATACTACAATTATTGTATTTAAAAATTATATAATAAATTAAAAGATTATAATATTTTTGGTAACTAAAGTTGTATAGTTCTATGCTTTTCTTTTTCTTCAATAATTTGGAATATTTTTAAAAATCCAAAAAGACTAAAAAGGGAAATTTCCTTTTTAAAGTTTATAAATTATATCATTATCAATTCTAAGGTTCTAACGCTATAGTAATTAATTGGTTTTATTTTGGTTTATATTTTAGCTTTTTTAAAAATAGTTTTTTATAATAATAAACCGATTATTCAAAAGGTTTATTAAAATGTTAGGGGTATATATTAAATAGTATATATATCATTTTTTCTATTAGTTCTAATATAATATAATAAATAGCTTTATAGATTAGTTTAATATTCAATTCTTTTAGAATAACATTATATACTATTTTGATATTGAATTTAATTACTTAACCTATAAAAATAGTTTATAATTAAAGGATATTTTTAACTATAAGTTAGGGTATTACCTTTTATAATAATCTTTTAAATAAAGAATAATTAATTATAAATAAATAAAGTTTCTGATTTAATCTAAATATAAATATAAAGGTTTGTTTTTTCTTTTTAATTTGTTAGTATTATATTACCGATTATTGATAATTTGATCGTTTATAAATCCAAAGTTTTAAATTTTTTATTATATTTTAGTGGAATAATATATTTTTTGTAAAACAATATATTATAATAATATAATTGTTTTTGTAATTATTATATTTAAGGTTTTAAAGATTTTTATATAGAAAGTTTTAAAACAATTGCTTTTATAATAATGATTTTAAAAAAAGTATTAGTTTAAATATATTAATAATCAATTTTAAATCTTTTATATAAATCTTTTTTTATTTATTTAAAAATTATATATAAAAACTTTAATAACCTTTATAAATCTTTTAAATATAATATATTACAATATATTACTTTACATTTCATTTGTTTTAATTTGGTTAATATAATTTAAAACATTAATATATTAATAGAATTAATTATTAATGGAATAAGTAATATGCTCTACAAGATTCTAATATATTGGAAAAGTAAAAAAATGTAGATGTTTGTTTATGCGTATGTATATTATTGTTTATAATTGTAGATTATTAGGGTATTTAAAGTATCATCATCGCTAATGACAATAAGGTATGTAAAGGGATTTATAGGATCCTTTTCGTATATAGTGTATATATTATATATTAACATTAATATTAATTTTAAAGTTTCTCAATGTATAAAGCTATTGTCTGTTTTTAATGTGAATTTTCTTTAATAAATCTTTAAAGTATAATAATCTAAAGTATATATAATAAAGATATGTTATTGTTTATAAATATCTTATTACCTAAGAATATATATTTTTACTAATAAAACTTTTATTAGTAAAAAGCTATTTTATAAATAATTAAATAATTGTAAATACTAATATATTATTATAATATATATTTCGAATTTTTGTACTTTAGAGATTTATTAAAAGAATATTTCTTATTTTTGAAAATTTTAATTAAAGTATTATTATTGATTTTCTATTTATATATAAATTAAAATTCGAAACTTTAAGAATTAATAACTTTCTTAGGAAAATTCCTAAAATCTTAAAAGCTTATAATTGAGCTAATAAATATATAAAGCTTTTATATATAAACTTCTATTATATGATATTTAATATTTGTTAAGTTATTAATAGGTTAAAATAAGGTTTTTTAATGTAAATAATGGCCGGGAATAAAAGGTGGTCGGGAAATAGGTGCACGGACTTAAGGGTTAGGGATAAAGACATCGATCTTCCAATACGACGTTTGCTATTTCGAAAGATTTCGAAGTTTATGGGGATTAAAGCTATTAGTGTAGGAAGGCATAGGATTTATATTATAATATAAGCTAGAAACGTATATAATAATATAGTATTAGAAGACGTAGTTATGTTATTAGTAGGAATGATCGAATAACGGAGTGAAAATGAAGAATGATATTATCGAATTATATATACTTATTCTGAATTTTCTATTTAATTCACTTAAGGTTTTCTTTAAAGAATATCCTTATATTTATATACCTTTAAAAACATTCTAATATATTCTATATTTATAAATAAAATCGATTAAATCGAATCTTATAATATCATTTTATATAATAAAAAGAAAATATAACCAATCAAATTTAATCAATTTAATAACAATCTTTTATATGTTTCCATTTAATTCTATTCCATTCTATTTCATTATAAATCAATTTGATAAGAGATTCTATTATATATATATATTAGTTACCAAGATATCTTTTAATTAATAAGATATTAGTAAGTGATTCAATACACTTATTATGAATCTTCACAATTAGGGACGCTCAAATTGAAGTTGGAGATTGTAAGATTGATATAGATGATTCTTCTAGTATTTTGGAAAGTGACGGTATAGATTTATTAATTGAAGTTGACTAGTCGTGGAGTGATTAGTTTTTTAAAATATATGTATCGAAATTTTTGAAGTGGTCGAGAAGGGGGGTGGCCGAGAAGTGGTGTACTGATTTATTGTCGAAGATGAGATAATGAATAAGTCTTGCCTGAGCCATGAAAACCATAGATTTTGATCACTATCAGCTTTTCCCTAGGAGTGATGGAGAATAGCCCTCTTGTGCCGAATCAAGCATTATTGGCTTGATATCGCTACTAGTGGACATGCTAAAGTATTGAATAAATAAATCCGCTTAGCTCAAATAGTGTATAGACTATGCTTTACAATAATGAGGCTATTATGTTGAGATAAGACCTACCTTGTAATGATACACAATTCATTGTTACTGAATAATTGACTTTAATGTATGATTAACAACTAGTCGCCGAAGTATGTCAACCTCGCGTACTTATTCGCCCAGCAGATGTTGTGTCCTCATATCAGATTTGGGTTTACATTCAAAACCTGCTTTATGAACAATTGTGCCCAACTCTACTGATATAAGGATGTTGATCAAAAAACGAAGTTCAAACCAGCGGTGTACTTAGTTACTTGTCTACTTCGCTTTTTTCTTACTCGCATATGCATATATCAAGGTTGCAAATATGGAGAAGGATTAGAACAAGTGTCAAAACAGGGTCTGAGGAGTTTGAAACTCATAAGGCTACTTGTGTATCGTCAGCAAGTACTAAATGGCCAGTTAGTGGGGACTAAGTATGCTGTCAACCTCCATGCAGAGGAACAAACTTTTAGACTGTACGTTCATGTGCTTGGAATGATTAGAGAAAGTAGAACTACTCTTGTTAGCACATGAGTAGTATGATATACCTGATTCACATACATTTTCCAACTTTGTATATATAGATATAGCGAACATGTACTTCTACTCAATATATCAAATCGTTGTGAAAGCATAAAACATATTCTATTCTACCTTGCGAATTAGTTTGAGCTCCGTTAGTAACTATGACTTTACTCGAATCAGTTTTCAATCATTTGGTTCTACCACCCAAGCTTCCAGAACATCGGGATATGGACTTAGAAAGTATTGAGCAGGACGTTCTGCTTCGCCTTACACATGCCTGTGATGCCATGGACAACTTCACTGACCAGCCTTTCGGGGAAGCATGGACTTCTGTCCGCAATTCTCTTCGCATTTGTCTCAACGTAAATCGAGATGGTCTTGATAAAGCATCGATACTACGAGAATTCTGCAATCTCCAACAAGATGTTCTTCTGATATTGTACGTGGAGGAGCAGAATGCAGCACTCCTGATTCGACGCCATGTCCAGTGAGTATTAGAACTCAAGTAGAGCTACCACGCAGAATCTAGCTAACTTACAATATGTAGTGATGATAAAGATACTGTGATCTTTGAAGTTTTCGAGGCATCGCCATCTTCAAAAGATGTCCTCGCTACTGAGAATGCGCTGCAATGGGATTTTCCCGGTCGCGCTGTCGGCATATCTTTCGATGAATTTCTCAAAGAAAGTTTTCAGGATAGCCTTGCCTCATTTCTTGAGCAGGCGAGTACGGAGTCTTTAAGTCGCTTTGTGGCACGTTCTGACAAAGCAGAAGTCTCTGTTGTAGAGGCTCGGGGTACAACCGACCCAGCTCTGATTGTGCAGATGTTGATGCCCCTACTCGAGGCTATCGGATCTTCCGTCGAAGTGCCAAGAATAAGAAAGCGAGTGCGGGATGATGTGAATTTTCATAATTCAGAGTTTCCCTGGAGAAGGCTGCCGTTCTGGCTCGTTCTCCGTGTTGCCATCCAGCGTCAGCTTTGTCTTGATTTAGGAACCAAGTATGGACAAATCTGCTACAAGTTTCTGATTTGCATTGTTCTGGCACAGCTTCTTGAAGATTGTGCTAGTCAGCTTCCCCCAGAAATGATTGTGATACTCAGAGGCAAATTGTGCCGTCGCCTTGCGAAGTTGGAGATGGATAAGGCTCGTGTTTACCGTGATTCAGTTGTTCACAAACATTTTTTCGACTCGATCGATCAGATGTTGGAAAGAACTATCAAGGAGGCTACAGATAAGATTGAGTTAGCCTGGGCAAGATTCAAGACAACTGTCACCAGATCTATTCCGCTACTTCCAACTCGCGCGAACAAGAAAGATTTACATCTTTCTCTCCCAAATAGTAGGGGGTATCTCTGCGATCTTCTTGCCTTAAATGTTGATCAGCAGAGAAAACCGACATCTCTTCATATCTCTCTTTTGGACGATAGTTCTATAAAAGAATTTACGGATTTCACTGACCGCTACTTCTCGTTGATTGGATTAGAGAAAAATACTGAGCAAGAAGGGGTATCATCATATGATTTAAGGCGAGACTTTGAAACTCGCTGTATACAATCAGGAAACTTGGTATGCGAGATGCTTACCAAATTCGGAGATGCTTATGATTCTGATCCAGAACAGATGAGCATATTCATCCTGAATCTGTTTGAGAATTGGGTTGAGATGGATAGGTGTGCCTTGCGGGCCTGTCCTCTCCTCTGTGAATACGCTCCAGTATTCAATCCTGCCCTATTGGATGTTCTGCAGCTCCACACATTATCAAGCATGAAACGTCTTCAAGATATCCAAAGACATCTACATAGTAGACTTGAAGACTGCCTGTTTGCTCATAAGACAATTTTCAGCGAACCTAATGAAGATTGCTTCGCGGCACAATATGTAAAGCAATCCAGCAAGCTAAGCAGACTGCAGCAACAAATCGACCTGGAGTCACTCAAAGCTCGCACACAGAAAGAACGTGAATGGGAAGAAGATTGTGGAAAATATGAAGATCTCAGCCAAAAGATTACTAGCACAACCTGTGTTTGCACCAGAAATGATGATGGATCTCTTAACATTGGAGGATGCAAAAAGTGCTGGCATCGGCGTTGTCGTAAAAGAATGAGGATTGCTATCCACGAGGACTTTTTGCCAAAAGGGAGCACGCAAAAAGCAGCAGTCGTACTAGAACTTGGGATTCCTAACTTCCTATCGGTATATCGAAACACAACATTCAGGATAATAAGCGATCTAGCGTACCCGAGCAAGCTTAGTAACCCCTCACCACCAGCAATGTTACTGAAAGATTACTCTCAGCTTCAGTGCTTTAATAAATCATCTTCGGATGGTGTTTCACTCGCATCGGAAAAGAAATCCTTCCTCCAAACTCATTTTCAGGCTCTCAAAATGAAAGTCAAACTCTCCGATATCATCTTGCCATTAGGGCTTAGTTTTTCTTACTATGATTCCAAGTCTGGGATATGGCTGAAAGATCTTGATAAGCAATTGAGCCTTCAACATCTCTGTGGAATACATATTCCGCGATCTTTACGAGCCTCAGTCATCGAATCTCCAGTACATCCCGCTCCGAACTTTGATAGACGGTCATCTTATGAGATCATCGCTAGTCAATCCAAGTGTCCGTCAGATATTTCAGTTCATGAGTTCATGAGCTATCAAAAATTGCTCTCTGGTAAGACTCTTCGGTGGCTCACTATGCTGGTTGAACTGGGTGCTTCCAACCTCAATTTTAGCGCCGAGGATACTATGCTTATCTTCAATCACCTTGCTGTACAAGCAGGGCCAACAAAGAACCAAGTAGATGTTCTCCGAGATTGTCACGTTGTATTTCGGGATTCATCTTTTTGCGAGCGATTGATAGAGCAGATAGAAAATCGTCTTCATAATATAGCAACCAATTGGCGAGAGGTATATTGCATGGAAATGCTCATCACAATAAGCCTTCGAATCTTCGAATTGACATCGGGTCAACATCATCAGTCTTCAAAAAGACTTTTGAAGAACGCGCGCAAGTCGACCTTACAATGGATCTGCCACCTCCGCAAGGAGACTAGGAATACAACCGACGCACAAACGGCAGAGACAGCGGCAAGATACGGGTTCTGGGCTGCTCTACTTTGTCGAAGAACCTTCAGCATCTTCATTGGCTCAGATTCTAAACTAAGTCCAGATGATTTATCGTCTTTTGTTCAAGGATCGATAGCTCTACAAGAGAATCTTATAGTTAACATTAGGAAGCTACCCAGGGTATTGAAGAACATGCTAGTCAGGGATAACAGAATGGCATATGATATACAAAATCTTGTCCGAGTTTCTATCGAATCAAATCACCTAAGCCTAGGTGCTGCAATTGATGAAGCATGGTCTGGCTCTGGGCACTCTTTTGGGAGGACGTACTCACAATGGAAATTTCCTTCATCCCCAAACGATAGATGGGCCAGTGCTGTGATCACTAGTACACCCAATAAGTCTCTGGCGTCCCAAAGAGTCCATTATAATTTTGTTGAAGGACATCTCTTGCTTGATGGAAAGCCATTAGGGAAACTTCCACTGGATATAAGAGAATCGGAGGATGTAAAGGAGCTTTTCGGAGATCAGCACCTTCTGACCTTCCCCTCATCCTTAATTGGTATGAGTCATGTCAGAAGTGCTCCTATAGATGGCAATGAAGTACATTTTGGTCATCGCGGAAAGAACGTGGTTATTCGAGCGATAAGCGGAAACAACCTCCTGGAATATGTTCCTCGGCGTATATTTCTAGACGGTGATAACTTTGATCTGCCCTCAAGTCTGATCGAAAATTGTGTGCACTGGCTCAATTTGCGTGAAAGACGTTTGGAAATCCGACGAAAACCTTCAATATGGGTGACTAGAGCAAGTGACTGGAATCTAAACGTGTCGAATTTCCGGGCGCAACGAAATCGAGTCAACTTGGTTGATCCCCATTCAGATCTGTGTAAGCGCGTAGCCGAGATCTTCCGTCATTTTGAGGATCATCGACGTTTGACAGTTTTTTCAGCCGATTCAAGGATTTCTTTCGGTTGAAATGCGACACCTTGAGCTCTCATTCTTTGTCAATGAAAAAAAGCTTCTTGAATGCCGAGAGCTGCATGCAGAAATCGACCCCAATCAAGACGCAGGAACACTTTACGGTCTCCTGAGTAAGATTGTGCTTCGCGATAGAGTCAATCATGAGCGACGAAGCATAATTATTCCATTAGGAGAGCTGTCCTATAAGCGTTGTGGTGTACATGTTGAGGTCCGAGCGGCCAGGACTACCCAATATGGCCGATTCGAAATCGACAATATTCTAGGACGATTATCATGTCCGTCTGAGCCACGCTTGTTCTACTCCAAAGCTCAATTTCATGCGTTTACCTCATTTGTCCTACCTGATCCTTTAACCGGGCGCACTGGCACTGAGGAAGCTCTGCACACACTCAGATCGGGTTACTGTCAGCCTTGGCAGCCGTTGAACGAGAAGCTTGCCTCTATTCTGAGAGTCATAGGCGGACTAAGCCCAGCTAGAGAGTATTATCCGAAGGATAAGAGGCATTTGCAGAAAGTCATTTGGGACCAGCATTTAACTACTACCATTCAGCACGATAGCTTTGAGGGTACTGTCCAACAAATACTGACTAAATCAGCTCAGCTCCGATGCTTTGCTGCAGATCAAGGTAAGCCAATTGATTTTGAGATCGAGTGCCCTTTGCAGCTACGCAAACGTGGGGAGATCCAGCGCCATCGTTATGAGCGCAGTGGTTCTTATCTAGGGACTCCCACAACCGAGGACATGGTGTATAACTCCAGAGATCGGCATGCCAATTTGCATCAAGCTACGAATGTTTATCAAACCGCGAGACTTTTTCACAAGCGATCGTTTCGCGTTCATTTGACAAGACAGCTAGCAGACATTTTAAAAAAATGGAAACTGATCGGTGGATTCCACCACACCAGTTCAGATTCACAAAGCATTTCGAGTTGCCTTAGTGATCTGATTGAGAACGATATCGGTGAACAATGGGGTAGCCTCATGGACTTTTGTCGACAAACTGATCCTCAAGAGCCGTATAAATTGGTGTTTCGATTAAGTCTCCTATCATTTGGTACAAAGCCTGATATGAATGTGATACAATCCTTGGCCGCATTTAGCTGTTTAAATGAGTTGAAGGCTTTGCAGCCACCAAACAGTCCTTATTTTTCTAGATTCAAACCCTATAGCTCTCCAACACTTGAAATGCTTTCAAGCTTTATCGCAGATGATTATCCTGTTATTGAACCAGATGCTAATATGACTGATGCGGAAAATGATTGGTTTCACGAAAGACACGATACACTATGCGAAGTTGAGGGAGACCGGTTAGCTATTTTCCTCTTGGAGCAGTGGCCTAGTGAGATTCTATCAGCAGAAGGATTCGAATCAGACTTGCTTAATATCAAGCGAGCTATCAGAAAAGTCCACCCCGAATGGCAACGATTAGTCCGGAACATGCGTCTTTCGGAATATGTTACCCAAGCTCAAGAGATCTTAGATCGCCATCAAGCTATGGAAAGCAGCTTGACGCCACGAGTTTGGGATAAGAAAATAACCCTCTTATCCGTGACTAGTCATGGCGTTGTTATCCCATCGCTATCAGATCTTCTAGCAAAGCCCGCGCTCATTCCTACATACCATCTGTCTGACAAACCCCGGAGTTTGTGTTCACCTGGCAACTGGAACGAAGTTTCTGGAAAGACTACTCTATGGAAGGAAATTTTTGAGCTAGATAGAATCCTGGACTCATTTGCCAACTCTTCGGATCTTCTGCGGAAGCAATATGGAAATGACTTAAAGAAGAGCCTTCTTGCTTTGAAGAACTCTAATCAGCAGCCGCGGCTTCAATGGAATCAGCCAGCTATGAATATCACTATGAAAGATATCCAAAATTTCCGCGTAATTCTGAATGAAGCATTTCAACGAATTCAGAATGCCCTCTCTACCAGCGATATTCGTTTTCGATGGCTTCAATTGGGTAGTTTATGGCCATGCGTTACGCCGATAACAATTCTGGAACAGCTTCGTTCAAGCTCCGACAACCAATTTGGAAGCCATATGAGAGAGAATATAGTCATGTATGGTGTTCTCATTACAAGTTTACAAAGACTACTACGAATAATACATGCCCAGTTGAAAGATGATCAGCAAAAGCTACGGCAGGAATCACAGAATCATGGGCACGAGAACTGGAGTCCTTCACAATTCCCCGATTGGTTGCTCCTTGAGATTGATTGCGATATTTATATTCGCTGTGAACAAGTAGATGTTGCACATGCCATCCTGTCGCCGGAATCTGGATCGAACTCTGTTTTACAAATGAACATGGGGCAGGGTAAGTACGCTCATCACACGCTCGAGGGGTTACATATCTCGTTACATATATAGTCTATCTAGAAAAAAGGTTGAGGATTGACGTGCTGACAAATTTTTAGGAAAAACCTCGTGTATCGTACCTATGGCCATAGCAATCCTAGCAGATAAGAATCTACTTTCGCGTCTAGTTGTGCCAAAGACGCTACTTCTGCAAACCGCACAGACAATCCAGTCTAGACTAGGGAACTTGGTAGGGCGAGAAGTCAGGCATATTCCTTTCTCACGCCGGACGTCAACCACTTTGGACATGCTCCGATTATATTCTACACACCATCGTGAGATACTTCAATTCTCAGGCGTCATTCTAACTACTCCCGAGCATATATTGTCGTACAAGCTTAGCGGACTCCAGCGACTTGCTGACTCTCGATTTCATGAAGCAAGGGAGATGATAGAATTTCAATCATGGTTGACTAGTTCGTGCCGCGATATTCTCGATGAATCTGATTTCACCTTAGCAGTCAAGACACAATTGATCTATCCAAGTGGTTCACAGGTGTCAGTTGATGGACATCCAAGCCGCTGGGAAGTTGCACAATACCTGTTGTCTTTGGTTGAGGATCATTTCCCAGGTCTTCAACACGATTTTCCACAAAGTATTGAGATTGTTAAGAGGACTGCTGGATTTCCTATCATACACCTACTTCGAGAAGACGTAGAAGATGCTCTTCAATACCGGATAATCAATGACATATGTAACGGCCGGATTCCTTTCCTTCGTTTGACCGGCTCAAGCATGACTGTTGGTAAGCTCTGGATCAGACAGGTGCTATCGGATGGCGATATCGATGATAAATTGATCGAGAAAGCATCATCTTTGTTCAAAGATAAATCTTCAGCTCGCAAGACCATACTTCTTGTTCGAGGTTTAGTTTTGAATAGAATTCTCTTGCTCTGCATGAAGAAGAGATGGAATGTGCAATATGGCCTACACCCGAACAGAGATCCTATTGCAGTTCCTTTCGATGCGAAAGGTGTTCCATCTGAGCAAGCAGAGTTTGGTCATCCCGATGTCTCTATTTTGTTCACTTGCTTGGCTTTCTATTATTCAGGCCTTAACTTGTCTCAGTTTCGACAGAGCTTGCAACTTGTTTTGCAGTCTGATGATCCAGCAGCAGAATATGATAGGTGGATTAGCAGCTCCTACACTTTACCAGATGCCTTAACCCATTGGAATGTTATCAATATAGACGATAAAGGACAGCTAGAGGAGCTTTGGCGTCATCTTCGGCTCAACAGAAACGTTCTCGATCACTATATGAACACATTTGTGTTTCCTAATCATGCAAAACAATTTGATATGAAGTTGCAAGCCTCCGGGTGGGATATACCTTTGTTCTCCAAACCTCCACAGGAAGAATCAACCTCGAGCGCAAAGACGACTGGGTTTAGCGGCACAAATGATAACAAGATGTTGCTTCCACTAAGCATCAAACAAGACGACCTGCCTAGCTTATGCCAAACCAACGCGGAAGTTCTTACTTATATTCTGCAGAGCCGGAATCGGCAGTACAATCTTGCATCTTGCAATGGTAGACGACTGAAAGAGGAAGAGCTGTTGAAAAGGATTAAGGATTTTAATATTAAAATTTTGATCGATGCTGGTGCATACATCCTAGAGATGAACAACAAAACTCTTGTTCAAAAATGGCTGGCGATAGATACAGAACCTCAAGCGGCCGTCTATTTTGGTGAAGACAACAGAGCATGGGTTCAGTATCGGAGAGGAAAAGATATAGTTCCTCTAGTCGCAACTCCTTTTGCCGAGAACCTCGAAGATTGCCTTGTGTACATTGATGAGGCACATACTCGCGGAATAGACTTGAAACTACCTCAGCAAGCCCATGGTGCATTAACACTGGGACTCGGTCAGACAAAAGATCATATGGTACAAGGTAAGTTGAATACTGACAGTCGCCCTTATTGATATCCCTAATTAACATGAATATGCAGCTGCGATGAGACTACGACAATTAGGAACTACGCAGTCTATCACTTTTTTTGCTCCCCCTGAGGTCCACCAAAGTATTCTTGATGTTTGCGCTAAACAGCGTGGGAAGTTGGCTCAATCTCTTTTGGTTAATTCCTCTCATGTTGTATGGTGGCTTCTTGAACAGACTTGTCGTACAAATCAGCACTTGCAAAATCTATATCTTGCACAAGGAACAGACTTCTGCCGCAGGATGGATGCGCAATGGAAATATACAGAGATTTTCACCGACAATGCTCACCGAGATACGTATCTTCAAGTGATTCAAAATCTGGAACATCAAACTCTTGAGAAGCTATATGGAGGGGTGACGAACATTCAATCGGTGACTGAGATGGCGTCTACGAAACTAATGGGATTTATGAAGCAGCTCGACAAGCAGAGACAAACGATAAGCAATACGAGAAGCCACATTCATAGCTCTATTTTGGAAGAAGTAGAGCAAGAGCGAGAAGTAGAATTCCAGATTGAGCAGGTACGCCAAGTGCAAAAGCCAACGCACTACGAGGCTCTTACATTTCCAGCTCTACACCCAAATATTGTTCTCTTTGCTCAAACTGGCAACCTCCTTCTTGGAGGCGGGTACGAGCACATATTTGATGCTCTAGCTCGAACAGATGTCGGTCGAAAATATGATGCTCGTCGCACAAAGTCAAAATTGTATGTCTCCATGGAATTTATGCGCACTGTTGAGCTTGGCAGTCGTAGATCGAATGACAACTTTCTGGTAAGTTTATAGCACATCAATATTTTTTACCTGTGGCTGATTAATTAATATTCTAATAGCGTCCTGTTGAATGGATTTTGTGGAGCCCTTCAAATGAGACAGCTCTTATAGTCATATCCGAAGAAGTTGAGCTATTGATTCCGATGATCCGTACAGCAAGCAAGCCGATGGTACATCTGATCACATATGCTGCCCCTGTCACAAAAAGCATGCAACACTTCAACGGACTCTCCTACTATGTTCTTCCTAACTTGCCGAATGGCTACAAAACACCAGAATGGCTATCCATCGAGCTTGGAATCTTTGCTGGTCGGCTTTATATTAACTTTACGGAGTATGCTTCTCTATCTGATTACTTGCAGCTTTCACATGAGATAACTTCTAGTCCTCCATTGGATTATGCTGGCGACGCAAGCATTTTTACGAATAATCCTATTGAGTTCCTATCGGAGTGGCTTACGCTTCGCCGCAAGGGGCAAGAGATCATGCATACGCCAATGGGCTACATCTGTCAAGCAAGGTCCCTTCATGAAAATCTTTCTTTCTTTACGTCGCGAAGTGCAAGAAATAAAGAGTTTGAGAACCCTTCTGAGAGTGAACCTGAAGGCTAAGATTAACACTTTCAAGTTAAATAGAATTCAGTATTGGTTTTAAAACGAATTTCTTTTATCTATTCGTTTTCTTAAATAACCTTGTTTAATTTTAGTTCGTTCTGGCATTACTTCGGCTTTAAATTTTGTATGTAAAATTTCGAAAAATCTCGCTTATATTTCCTAATCTATATGAATTTCCTATTACGGAAGTGAAAAAGTCGAGACTAAAAATAATACATTAAACATTAGACATTAGATATTAGCCATTAGATATGAAATGTGTGATATTAAACGTTTAACGTAGAGAATAAGAATGAAGAATGAAGAAAGAATGAGATTTAACTCCACCTTCATGGGTTCCCTTATCGTTAAGCTTTTAAAAATCAAAAAAAATATAAGAAAGTAATTAGTATTTATACGGAAGAATAGTATAATAAGATCAGGGTTAGGCTTATAGCTTTCGCTAATAGCTTTCGCTAACGGCTTCCACTGAATGTGGTCAAAGCGTTTTCTTTAAATTTTATTTAATAATGATATAATATTGTTAGGATATGTGAACAGAGAATCAACTAGTTAAAATCGCAGAAAAACTTTCTATTACTTTCTAAAATATACGGATTCTAATTGGATATATATTATAATCCATATTTTGTTAATTCCCTAATTGGTTTTATAGTGATATATTAGAGGAATATTATCTAACCTTTAATATTAAATGTTAGGATCGTCTACGCTTAAACCCTAATATTCGGATGAAATACATCGTCGCTACTTAAAAGTCTTAGTATTCAAACGTTTTGATATTATAATAAATTAGATCTAATAATTCGATGTTGGAGGTTAGATAATATTCTTTTAGTATACTGTTATAAAAGCCAATTGGGGAATTAACGAAATATAGATTATAAATATATATATTCAGTTAAAATCTATATATTTTAGAAGGCAATAAAAAGTTTTTTATATGATTTTAATTAGTTAATTTTTTGTTTACATTTTTTAATAATTTTTTTCATTCCTTTTTTAGGAATAAACTGTTAATTAGAATTTAATATAGTAAGTATCAAAACAACGCTACGTTTAAGATAGCATTTCAATAGTATTATTAATACTTTTTAAAAATCTAATATGGAATAGTATAGAAGGCTTTATTTATAATAATAATAGTTTTTATAGGTAATCTTTTAAACAAAAACTTTTAGCTGATTCTGTTATTTATTTTTAGCTTTAAATATTTTTTAAAATCAAATAAACAGAATAGAAAAAGTATTGAAAAGAGTTATTTAAGGGAAATAAAAGCTTTTTATATATAAATACAAAAAATTTTGTTATACTTTTATTTATTATCGTTTAATAAACGGGAATTATAAGAAACTATTATAAATTTATAAAAATTATTTAAACTTTCAAAATTATTAAAGTATACAAAAGAAAATATTAATAAAGTTAATGGATTCTTTTATTAAATCGATATAATGTTTTAAAGTGATCAGGGATATTATTTTGATTAAAATAACTAAAAAATTAATTATTATATTATCCAATATTTTAAGAAACAATTATTGATAGTATAGTAGTAGTATGAAAACGATATAAACAACCCTTTATTATTTTGGAAAGATTTTAAAGAGTATATACTTAATATTATTATAAATAAAGAGATTTGATAACGATTTATTATATAACAAATTATTTAAATAAAATAATGCTTTTATTAAAGCGTTTCGGATTTTGTACTTTATCTAAATATACTTAAAGAAAATTTGAAGGAAGAGTTCAATAACATTTATAAAGTATATTTTTTAATCGGCTTAACCTTATCTATTACAAAACATATTTACAAGTTAATATAATAGTTTATTAATAAAAAATGATTTAATTGTTTATATTATTCGGTTAAAGAGTGTAAATAAGCTATTTAAATCTTTTATATAATATTACAATTATTTGTAGATAGTATTAATGAAAAAACTATATATAAAAATGGCATTTAATAACTTTTTATTTAAAAAACGTTTTTTTATTAGTAGTATTATATAATTAATAGTTAATATATAATAATAATAATCGATTATAATTCTTTATAACATTTTATAACAAAAGGAATTTAATGGAAAGCAAACAAAGCAGACCGAAATTTTGATAACTTATAACTTTTAAATAAAGTATAAACCAGATAAGTTAAACTCTACAAAAATGATCTTTTGTGTTATTCAGATTATGCTAATAATATTATTGGATTAAACGAAATGTTATTTATATTGCAAAACAAAATAAGAAATGTTATATTAGTAGTTTTAATATATCGCCGTTATATAAGCAAAATTATTCCTTTTAAACACGTTTTAGGTTTTTATTAAAAAAGGAAAGGGTATAACTTACCCTTATATAGTTAAATTAAACTATAGATTGAATCTAACTGCAAAAAGATAATACTATATTAAATAGCTATCTATATTAGCAAAAGATAAAACAGTCTTTAAATAAAATTACGAAACCTATAAAAAATGCTTTGTAAAAACTTTAGAAAAATAATAAATTTGTTCAAAATAAAGAATATCTAAGGTTCTGTTTTTATTTAGTTGGAATTGCTAATTCCTATATAATTAGTATAAATCGGTTATTAATTTATTATGGAAGTATATATATTCTAATAAATCTAATTATAAAAGCGGAGATATTAAGAGTATAATATAATAACCCAATGGAAAGCTATTAGAGCAACCAAAAGACAATTGAAAAATCCAAACACTTTTGGTTTGGTATATCAAAGAACATTAAAATTATATAAAAAGCTATACTAAATATTAAAGGAACAATAATTTAAAAGACATAGTTTTTATAGTGTTATTTAATTGTTATTTATCCTATAAAAACCTATTTTCATAAGCTATTTTGAATTAAGCTTAATATTTTCGTTTTAAAATAAAATATAGATTAATTATAGTATTTTATTTTATAAATTGATAGTTAAATTAATAGATAAAAACCAGAATTTGGAATATTATTTAATATATTATATAAATTGGTATTAAAAGAATGGAGTGTTACTTTTGATCTTTATAGAATTTATATATAATATAATAATATATTATACGAAAAATCAATATAAACCTGGTTAGGGTAATATATAGTATTAATTCAGAATTCAATTACTTTAGCAGGGACGTTGATGTTAAAGGGAGGGTGTTAACTGTGCTTTAAAGATTAGAAAAGTTTTAAATAGAAAAAACAAAGTTAAAAGAATTCTGAAATGTAGTTATTTAACGTTATAATAATACTAAAAAACTATCAAAAAAGATAATTAAGCGTTGTTGGAATAACGATATTGCGCTTGAAAATAAGAAATTTTAAAGTATTAATATTTTTCTATTGGAATCTTTATTAATTATTTCAATTTTGTATTAGATTAGTTTAAAAAAAACGCTGCTAAAACGCTATTAAACAAATATTTGAAAGATAGGATTTTCAAAACTTATTGGGTTTGCTTTAATAGGTTTATTAGTATAAAAACGGGATTTAGGCTTTTTTAATGTGATAATTAGCAGATTTATAAAAAAAAATCTAAAGAAGCAATCTCGTTATTATTTGATTTTGTAGATTTGTTTAGTAACGTTTTCTAAGCTGCAAACTTTAAATTAAGCGTTTTTGTAATTCCATTATTATTAAAAGTTTTTCTTCTTTTTGAAAACGAAATTGGTTTTAATGAATTACGAATAACATTTTTTTTTTAGGTTTTTATTTGTTATATTAATAGTGTTTATTATATCTTTGTTTATTATACTATTTTCTAAATCTTTTATTGTTTTATTTAAAAACGAAAAATGATTTTAAAAAAGATTATTTGTTAGTAAATATAATTCGATTAGTTGATATATTGAAGGATAATCTATAACAAAACGATATGCATTTAACATTTAATCTAATATTAATGTTTAAATTAATATTATAAAATGGAGGGTTATTATAGCTTTTTTAATATTATAAGGCTTATAGCTTTGCCCTAGTCTTTTCTTTTACAATAAAAAACTTTGCATCTTTTTTGTATACTATGTATTCTTTTAGATAAAATGCTTTTATATAATGTTTTGATTGTTATTATTATTATAAGTATCTAAATTCTTTTTGTAAATATATAAAAGTATTAACTTTTGTATAGTATACGATAATAGTATTTTTTTGCATTTCTTTCGATTTTGTAGTACATTTATTATAATTGATATATTTATTTTTAGAAAAGGTATATTATTAATCGATCATATCACTTTTTTCTTATATACTCGTAAAAATAATTAAAAATACATTTGAAACAGTAAAGATAATAAAACTAATATAATATTGTCTTTTTATTAGCGGATCTATTAGTTATTTACATTTTATAAGTTTATATTATAATTTCGATATTCGATAAAAACAAAATAAGGAAATGTGTATAGTAGAAAATAGGGATTATAAATGAAAAGAAAGGTGCATTTATATTATTAGATTCAATTCTGTTTGTTTTTTTGTTTAAAAGAAATTTTTGATTATTATTTTGATTATTTTAATGCTTATACATTATTATAATAATACAGTAAATTAAGTAATAACAGTATTATATAAACTATTGTATTCTTTTATATTCAAAATTGTAAATATTAAAGCGATTTAGAACGAATCTCTTTAAAGAGAAAGCATTTATTAGGATCGTTTATGCTTAAACTTCAATATTTGGATGAAATACGCTATTGCTATTTAAAAGTTTTAATATTTAAATGCTTTGATATTATAATAAATCAGATCTAATAATTTGATACTAAAGGTTAGATGATATTTCTCTAATATATTATTGTAAAGCTAATTAAAGAATTAACGAAATACAGATTATAATATATATATCAATTAGAATCTATATATTTTAGAAAGCAATGAAAAGTCTTTTATACGATCTTAACTAGTTGATTCTTTGTTCACATTTTCTAATATTGAACTATTAAATCTGATTTATTGTTAAGACCGTCTACGCTTAGACCCCAATATTTGAAAAGGATAAAACTAAAATACACCATCGTTATCCAAAACCTTGGTATTCAGATATTTGAACATTTTAATGTAAAAAATTTAATAGTTTAATATTAGAAATTAGAAAATATTCCTTTAATTTATTATTATAAAAACCAATTAAAAAATTAATTAAATATAGATTATAATATAAATATTTAATTAGAATTTATATATTTTAAAAAAGCAATAAAAAGTTTTTTATATAATTTTAACTAATTAATTTTTTTATTTATACTTTTTAATAATTCTTTTCATTTTATTTTTTAAAAATAGATTATTAATTAAAGTTCAATATAATAAATATTAAAAATAATATTATGCTTAAAACAACATTTTAATAATATTATTAATATTTTTTAAAAACCTAATACAAAATAACGTAAAAGATTTTATTTATAATAATAATAATTTTTATAAACAATTTTCCAAATAAAAGCTTTTGATTAATCTTATTGTTTATCTTCAATTTCAAACCATTTCAAAATCAAATAAACAAAATAGAGAAAATATTAAAAAAAACTATTTAAAGGAAATAAAAGCTTTTTTATATAAAAATTCGAAAACTTTATTATATTTTTATTTATTGTTGTTTAATAAGCGAAAATTATAAAAGCTATAATAAATCTATAAAAATCATTTAAATTTCTGAAATTATTAAAGTATATAAAAAAAAATATTAATAAAATTAATAGATTCTTCTATTAAATTAATATAATATTTCAAAGCAATCCAAAATATTATTTTAATTAAAATAATTAAAAAATTAATTATATTATTTAATATTTTGAAAAATAACTATTAACAATATAATAACGATACGAAAACGATATAAAAAATTCTTTTTTATTTAAAAATATTTTAAAGAATATATATTTAATATTATTATAAATAAAGGAAATTGATAATAATTTGTTATATAATAGATTATTTAAATAAAATAATGTTTTTATTAAAAGCATTTTAAACTTTATATTTTATTTAGATATATTTAAAAAAAACTTAAAAAAAAAGTTTAATAACATTTGTAAAATATATTTTTTAATTAATTTAACTTTATTTATTATAAAACATATTTATAAATTAATATAATAATCTATTAATAAAAATAATTTAATTGTTTAAATTATTTGGTTAAAAAAGTATAAATAAACTATATAAACTTTTTGAAAATAATAAATTTCTAAAAGAAAAAAAAGAAAGATTCAAAAAAAGGATATTTATTTATAAAAAACAATTATAAAAACAGAATAATTTTAATTATTAATGAAAAAAAGAAATAATTATATTAATATATTAATTTACTAATAATACAATTTAATAAAAGAAATATATTATAAATATTAATAATTGGAATATAAAATTTTCGATTATAAAAATTATATAGTTTATTGATAATATAATAGCGGATATTGAAATTGAAAATATCATGATTTTATTTAAAAAACAAAAAAAGAATAAATTTAATATAAATTTTAAATGTTTTTATAATATTAGATTTAAAAGAATTAGAATAAATTATTTTAAAAATTATAATAAAATTCTATATAAATAAACGAATTATAATATTATATTATTTAATTAATTCAGAAATATATAAGCTAATATAATATAATAAGTTAAAATGTATAAAATAGAATTAAACTTTTTTATATACAAAATCTATATAATTTTAATTAGCGAATATAATCTTTATATTTACATTCAAAAAGTATCGTTTTATTATAGAAATAATAAAACATTTAAAAAATCTTTAGAATTTATATTTATAATTTTATTATAATAATATTAGATATTCTATATATTAATACTATTTTAGAATTCCTCTAATTATAATTTATAAATCTAAATATAAATTAGAAATTTTAAAATTGTTTTTAAAAGAATTTATTAATAATATAGAAATTATTTTAATTTAATAATTATATAATGAAATAAAGAAAAGAATAAAAGTATATATTATTTTTTTATAAAATTTTAAAAAGAATAATTCTAATAAATTGTTAATATTAAATATTTTTAAAGAATCTATAATTTCTAAAGAATATAAAGATTTATAAAAAACTTTTATAAATAAAAAAAATAGATTTATTATTTAATTATTATTTTTTAAAATACTATATAAATTTACAAATTTAATATAATTTCTTTTTGAAAATCTATTTATACTTTATTTAATAAAAAGCTTATTATTTTACAAAATTATTTAAAAAATATTAAACAGAAAAAATAAATATATTGTTTTATTAATTCCATTAAAAACATTTATTATATTTATATCAAAAAAAAATGAAAGTTATTGTTTTTATATTAATTATAAAGATTTTAATAAAGTTATTAAAAAAAATAAAATGCTTTTATCTTTTATTAATAAATTATTGGATTACTTATAATAAAACAAAATCTTTATAAAATTAAATTTTAAAAATGTTTATTATTAAATCCATATATAATCAAATAATAAATGAAAAATAGCATTCTAAATAAAATATAAGCAATTTAAATATCTTATTATGCCTTTCGGATTAATAAATATTTTAATAACTTTTTAAATATATATTATTAATTAAATATTAATTGAATTAATAAATAATATTATATAATTTATTTAGATAATATATTAATTTATTTTAAAAATAAAGAATTATATATACTATATATAAAATAAATATTTAAATATTTAATTAAATATAAATTATATACAAAAATTAAAAAAATATATATTTTATATTATTAAAGTAAAGTTTTGAAACTTTTATTATATTAAACAATAAAATTTAAATAAAAATTAAAAAGAATAATAATAATTATTAAATAATTATATTAACTATTATATAAAAAGTTTAAATTTTTTTAAAATTTGCTAATTTTTATTAATAATTTATTAAAACTTATTTGTATATAATTAACGAAATAATAATATTATTAAAAAATATTAAAAACAGAAAAATAAATATAGATTTTAAAAAAATAAAAAAAATATAAAATGCTTTTAAAATATTTAAAAAGATTTATTAATACATTTATATTAAAACATTTCAATTTGTTATTATATTTTTTTATAAAAACAAATATATTAGTATTTGTTTTAAACTATATAATATTACAATTATTCTTAAGATATCGTTAATAGAAAAACTATACAAAAATAGGCATTCAATAGCTTTTTATTTAAAAAAGTTTATTTTTATTAAATAAAAATATTATATTTTATATGAAAACTTTTAATTATTTATATAACTTTTCTTTATTAATAGTATTATATAATTAATAATTAATATATAATAATAATAATAATTAATTATAACTTTTATAATATTTTATAATAAAAAAAAAGTTTAATGAAAAATAAATATATTAAACCGAAACTTTAATAATTTATAATTTTCAAATAAAAATATAAATTTAAATAAATTGAAACTTTATAAATAATCTTTTGTATTATTTAAATTATATTAATAATATTATTAAATTAAACAAAATATTATTTATATTATATAAACAAAAATAAGAAATGCTATATTAATAGTTTTAATATATTGCTATTATATAAGCAAAATTACTTTTTTTAAATATATTTTAAACTTTTGTTAAAAAAGAAAAAGATATAATTTATTTTTATATAATTAAATTAAATTATAAATTAAATTTGATTATAAATAAATAATATTATATTAAATAATTACTATTGTATTAACAAAAAATAAAACAATTTTTAAATAAAATTACAAAACTTATAAATCTATAAAAAAATGCTTTATTAAAATTTTTAGAAAAATGATAAGTTTATTCAAAATAAAAAATATCTAAAATTTCATTTTTATTTAATTAAAATTACTAATTTTTAAATAATCAATATAAATTGATTATTAACTTATTATAAAAAAATATATATTCCAATAATTTAGTTTATAAAAGCGAAGATATTAAAGAATATATTATAATAATTCGATAAAAAGCTATTAAAATAATTGAAAAACAATTGAAATTGTTAAATCCAAATATTTTTGATTTAATATATTAAAAAACATTAAGAATTATATAAAAAGCTATATTATATATTAAAAAGGAATAATTAAAAAATATAATTTTATAATATTATTTAATTATTATTATTTTATAAAGATTGTAATAAAAAATCTCTATAGATTTTATTAAAAATCTTTCGTTTCAAAATTAAAGAAAAACGTTTATAATATAGTATTAATAATTATAAATTAATATATAAAGCTTTTACAATTTATTTCAGTTAATAAAACTATAATGGTTTTGGATTTAATAAAAATTATATTTAAATATATTTTTGAAAATTTTGATATTTTAAAAAATATAATAATAAAATAAAAAATCTGTTTTTATAAATCATTTTTAATTAAATTTAATGTTTTATTTTAAAAATAAAATACAAATTAATTATAGCGTTTTAATTATAAATTAATAAATAAATTAAAAAAGCAAAATTAGAATTTGAAAATATTATTTAATATATTATATAAATTAGCATTAAAATAATTAAGCATCATTTTTAATTTTTATAGAATTTATATATAATACAATGTATTATACAAAGATTAATATAAATTCGATTTTTAAAACAATATATAATATTAATTCAGAATTTAATTATTTTAATAAA
The DNA here is from genome assembly GCA_009299455.1 of Monilinia laxa. Lineage (NCBI taxonomy): Eukaryota > Fungi > Ascomycota > Leotiomycetes > Helotiales > Sclerotiniaceae > Monilinia > Monilinia laxa. The sequence goes on from VIGI01000031.1 coordinate 50,285, forward strand.
AATATTAATATTAAAAAGAAAGCGTTAATTATATTTGAAAGATTAGAAAAGCTTTAAACAAAAAAAACAAAACTAGAAAAGTTTTAAAATGTAATTATTCAATATTATAATAATATATTAAAAACTGTATAAAATTTCATTTTTTATAATATAAAAAAAAAGATTATATTAAATATAAAAAATATTAAATAGTTTTATTTAAAAAAAAAATTATTTAATAAGTTTATAAATCTATTTAAAATAATAAAAATTAAATAAAGCGAATAAGCTTTATAAATTAAAAATATTATTAATTTATAAAATATATAACGTTTTTTTATATATTATTATTCGAATTATTAATAAAAATATTAAAAGATTAATAATTTTTTACTATTAAAAAATTGAAAAGTAAATAGAATAAAAAAAGTAAAAATATTTTAATATATAAAAAAAAAAAAAAAAGATATATAATATTTAATTAAATAAAAAAATTATAAATCTATAAAAGATATTTAGAAAATAACAAAAAATCTTTAATATTTAAAAAGAATATTAAAGATTATTAAAAAAGATAACTAAACATTATTAAAATAACAATATTATATTCAAAAAAAAAAAAAAAAAAAAAAACTTTAAATATTAATATTATTTTTTTATTAGAATTTTCATTAATATTACTTTTATTATTATTTGGTTTTATAATTTTAACTATTTTGTTTTTAAATCCTTTTAAAAATTTATTTAATTTAAATATTATTTAAATACTATTAAATAAATGTTTAAAAATAGATATCTCCTTTTTTTATAAAAAACTTTAAATAGCTTATTATTAAATAATAATTTAAAAAAATTTGGATTTTTTTTATAATTATTAAAATATTAATAATTATTTGTAAATATAATAATATTTATAAAAATCTAATTTGTAAATTTATATAATTTTTATTGAAAAATAAATTATTAAGTTTAAAAAAATCGAAATTACAATATAAAAAGTTAAAATGCTATTTATAAAATTTAAGTTCATTTTTAAATAGTTTCGTTGAAATATAATTAACGTTTTGTAATCTTTTTATTTATTTATATTTTTTAAAATTATAAAAAAGCTAATTTTTTTTTTAATATTCGAAAAAGGATTTTTAAGATTTATTAAATTTATTTTAATAAGTTTTTTAATATAAAAATAAGATTTGGGTTTTTTAATAATATTAAATTTAATAGATTTTATAAAAATAATTTGAAAAAGTAAATTTATTATCTTTTAAATTTATAAATTCATTCAATAACGTTTTTAAAACTATAAATTTTTAAATCAAATATTTTTATAATTTCATTATTATTAAAAAACTTTTCTTTTTTCAAAAACCAAATTAATTTTAATAAATTATAAATAACACTTTTTTTTTTTTTTAAATTTTCGTTTATTATATAAATAACGTTTACTATATTTTTCGTTTATTATATTATTTTCTAAATCTTTTATTATTTCATTTAAAAGTAAAAAATGATTTTAAAAAGATTATTTATTAATAAATATAATTGAATTAATTAATGTATTAAAAATAATCTATAATAAAACAATATATATTTAATATTTAATTTAATATTATTATTTAAATTAATATTATATAAAATAAAAGTTATTATATTTTTTTAATATTATAAAATTTATAGCTTTGTTTTAGTTTTTTCTTTTATAATAAAAAACTTTGCATATCTTTTTTATATACTATATATTCTTTGAATAAAACGCTTTTATATAATATTCTAATAATTATTATTATTATAAATATTTAAATTCTTTTGCAAATATATAAAAATATTAACTTTTGTATAATATAATAAAATATATTTTTTATATTTTTTTAATTTCGCTATATATTTATTATAATTAATATATTTGTTTTTTAGAAAAATATATTATTAATTAATCAAATTATCTTTTTTGTATATTTGTAAAAATAATTGAAAATATATTTGAAATAACGAAAACAATAAAATTAATATAATACTGTTTTTTTATTAATGGATTTATTAATTATTTATATATTATAACTTATATTATAATTTCGATATTGCTAAAAATTAATAAAAAAAAGTTATATATATAATAAAAAAATAAAGGATTATAAAAATAAAAAAAACACTTTTTATACTATTAAATTAACCTTATTTGCTTTTTTGTTTAATAAAAATTCTTAATCGCTTTTTTGTTTATTTTGATAACTATACACTTTTATAATTATATAATAAACCAAATAATAATAACGTTATATAAATTGTTAATTTCCTTTACATTTCAATTACAAATATTAAAACGATTCAAAACGAATTTTCTTAAAAGAAAAAGCATTTATTAAAACCGTTTACATTTAAATTCCAATATTTAAAAAAAATAAAACTAAATATACTATTGTTATTCAAAACCTTAATATTCAAATGTTTAAACATTTTGATATAAAAGATTTAATAATTCAATATCGAAAATTAAAAGATATTCTTTTAATATATCGCTATAAAAAACCGATTAAGGAATTAATTAAATACAGATTATAATACAAATATCCAATTAAAATCTGTATATTTTTAAAAAGCAATGAAAAGTCTTTATACGATTTTAACTAATTGATTCTTTGTTTATACCTCCTAATATTTATTATAATATTAAAGCATTTAAATACCAAAACTTTTAATAGCGATAATGTATCTTTAGTTTTATTCCCTTTAAATATTAAGATCTAAACATAAATGATCCTAATAAATGCTTTCCTTTTAAGAAAATTCGTTCCGAATCGTTTTAATATTTGAAATGTAAGGAAAACCTGCAATCTGTATAATATTATTATTATTCAATCTACTATATAACTATAATAGTATATAAGTATTATAATAAATAAGAATAATCAAAATTCCTTTTAAATAAAAGTAAATAAAATTAATCCTAATTGTCGGGATAATCACGTGACGCGTTAGGATTCGCGCTAACGCCTCGGCATTCTATATAATCGTCGATTCATAGCTTTTAGTTAATGATTATTGAAAACAATAACAATGTATTTATAATATATCTATTATTATTTTTTTTATTATATTAAGCTAAACTAATATTAATTAATAAAGTTATTTACAAATTAAAAACCTTAAAAAAATTCAGGTTTAACTAATATTAATTTGAAAAATTATGAGTTTTTATTATTTTAATAATAAGCTTTTGAGAAATAAGTATAATAAATTATTACTTTAGTAATTTTTATATATTTGAAAAATATAAAAAAATATGTTTTAGCAATTCTTTTATTTATAAGGAATAATATTTGAATACAAATTTTATTACCTTTATAATTATTATATTTAAAAGGAATATTGAAGATTACTATCTTTACGATTTTTTTATATTCTAAGAATTTTATTTAACCATTGTATTATTTATACACTTTAGCTTAAATCTAGCAAAAATTCAAAATTAATCCTATTTTTGAAAAAAATCTATTTTTCACTTTTTATTATTAAACTCTATAAAAAGGAATTTGCAGAAATTTATAGGACATTAAAGAAATTATTAGAAATTACCAGAACTTCAAAAAAATCATTAGAAATTATTAGAATTGATATTAACAATTAATTTATTTCTTTTATTTATTCTTTATTTAAACTTTCCTTTTTTAATTATAAACAACTTTCAACATTTTTAAGAAATCGAATTTTAAATTATTTTTAAATAAAATATTAATTTAATAAAACTTAATAGATACAAAAAGAAATATTGTATATTTAGATATAATACAATAAAGTATACCAATATTATAAAAGGAATAAAAATTATAATATATTGTTTATAAACCTTTAGAAGAGTTATTACAATTATTGTAAGGATAAAATTAAAATTTATATATACTATAAGTACTATTATTGAATATAGTATTATACCTAATTTTAGTTGTAAAAAAAAATATTAAAAAGAATATGAAATATTAAAAAGAAAGTGATATATAGTATTAAATTAAAGAATATAATTAAAAATAATATTTTAAATATATATTTTTAAGATTTAAAAATATAAATAAAGGTTTATATATAATAAAAATATATAAAGAATTTATTAAATATTTAAAAATTTCAAAAAGATAATTTGAAGATAATTAATATTAAATATTTTTATAAGTTTTAGATAAACTTTGTTTAATAAATATTAACAACAAGATATTAATATATAAATATTTAATATTTTTTGTATATATAATATCGAGTTACCGTAATATTAAATAGAGATATTTATAAAATTATATAAAATTATACGTTTTGTTCTTTATAATTATTAAAAATCAAAAGCAAATCCAGAATTATTGGATTTGCTTTATACTTACAATTATTATCTGAAGCCAATATAATCAAAAGCATTAATATTAAAAAAACATTATTATACAAAAAATTAAATATAAGATTGTATACTAACTAATAACAACAAAAATACTTAGTAAAAAACAATTCCTCAAATGAAACAACCCTTAGAATTAGCCATAAAAGTTTTTATATTATAAAAAATCCTAATCTTATACTACAAACATAATAGGAAATCTATAACTTTAATATTCATTATTTAAAATCGATCTATTCAAATAAGCTGAATTTAATAAATTAATGGTTGTATCATCTTTATTGTTTAACCTATTTAATTTATATTATTTATTATCAAAAAGATTATTATAAGGATTATTATTAGGATTACTACAAAAAATTATTTTAATAATTCTTTAATGAATTATTCAATAAGAAAATAATTTATAAGGATTTAAATCTAATAATTGTTAGTTTAAGAAAAAGGATAACAATATTTTAGAGATTTATTAAATCTGATATTATTATATAGATAATAAAAAGTATCTTAGTAAAAATAATAATTTGATATAAATAAATAGTCATTAATTATTATTATAATCAATATTTAATTCCGGTTTATTTAAAAGTTTTTTTATTATATTAATAGGAATTATATTGGAATTTTACCATACAAATTGAATCGGTTTTTATAAATTATAAATAATATGTAATTAATATTCAAAACAATATTTAAAAAAAATCAATATTATCAAAAATTATATAAACTGAAAGATAATGATATTTTGAATATAATCAAAAAGAATTTAAATCAATCCGTTTTAAAATGTTTTTCAGTTATAACTACAAATTTTATGAATTATTCAAAAGTTTTAATAAAAGATTTTTGGATTTAAAGCATTTTTTATTAAAAGATTATAAATTTATACAAAAAATAAAAATATATTTTAATACATTTTTTAGATCTTTTTTAGAAGTTATAGGTTTAATAGAAATTCAAAAATATTAGTTATAATCTACAAATATACTATTCAATTACCAGTTTGATTAACTTTATAGATTGGAGACATTAATATTTGGCAAACATTTAATCTCAATTTTATTAATAGTTTCAACTTTTTTAGAATATTTTGGAATTCATTAATAAATAGTATTAATATCTAAACAAAAAGGATATTGATTAACAAAATATAATGAGAAGAATAAGAAGAATTAAAACAAAAATTTTAAAAAGAAATAAAAAATGGAAAGTGAAAATTAAAATATATATATATAGATAATAAAGGAGATTTAATGTTAAATAATAATAATGGGAATTTAAGTTAGAAAATAAAATCAATTGGATAATAAAGAAACTGCGATAAATTTATTAATTAATTTTAATATACAATTCTAGATAAAAAATTAATAAACTATAATATTAATACTAGCGCAATTTTTTTGATAAATACAATATAAAAAGTTTTAAGATATTATATTGATAAAGGATATCAAAAATAATTAATTAATAAAATATAGTTAATTTAGATACAAAAAACTAAGATATTAAAATAGATAAGAAGAGTAATGTTAAAAAATTGTATTTGGAATAGAAAAATAGAATGATTAGATATAGTATTAATTACTACCTAAAAAATGGAATTTTATATTTATAATGAATATCATCATTTTATTATTTATTTATATATAGATTAGTTAAAAGTATAATCACAATAATATTAAAGATTATACGTTATCTATAGGAAAATATTTTATTATTTTGAAATTTAAATATTTATTTAATATAAACCTTAAATATAATAATTTTTATAAAAGTCTATTGGATGGTAATTATTATTTAATTGATATTAAAATTCAATGTTTATATTATAAATTTGGATTTTATGGTATATAAGTTTACTAAATTTTTATGTGTAGGATATAATAATATTGTATAAAAGGATTTTAATAATTTTACAAAGTTTTGCAAATATTATTAAAAGTATAATAAATTATTTAATAGATTCAAATTAATTTGATTTTTTGGAAAACATTAAATTAATTATTCCATTATTGTTAATATTATATACATTAGTAGAAAATCTATTCTTACATTATTAATAAAAAATTTGATTTCAAATAGCTATAAATATTAAATAATATATTAATAAAGTATATATAGAATAAATTATATATATATTAAATCGATATTTATGTCAACCCACCAAACTACATTATGTACAATATAAAAAAGAATTTTATAATAAAGGAATTTATTAATAATATAAATGCAATAAATACAATTATAAAGTTAATATCTATTAAAGCATATTAATCTATAGGATTAATTGAAAAAGATTATTATTTTATTTGAAAAGTATATGTTATCATTAAAAATAAAATGAAGGTTACAGGAATATGAAGAAAAAATGTTACAAAGTTAGTGAAGGCAATAAACCGATTTGGCCGGCCGGATGTATTACATCTACTTACTAGTATTTGGCACTTATTATAAGCATCGTATAAATGAACTTAAAATGATGCAATCAACTTATAATCCTTATTTGTTATATACGGATAAAGAGGATAAAGCATTTGATATATTAATCTATAACAAACACACCCTGATTATATATAATGAAGAATTTACGGAAAAGAGAAGAAATAATTAAAAACAGCCAAATTTATGGCTAAGAACTATAAAATGTTAATATCTAATATACCTTTCAAATTTAATGGAGAAGTGATTATTTAACATTCTAATAGCACTATTTCATTTATTTAAAGAAAACAGTATAAAAATTTAAAACTTGTAAAGATAATATTATCAAATATATCAGGAACCCATGGAAAGATAAGAAAAGCTATAATAGCCAAAAACTAATATGTTGTTTATAGTTATAGATTTAAAACTTCTCACTATACATATCATGCATATTTAAAAAAAGATAAATCAAGAACTACTACTGTTATAAACAATAATTCTATTAATTCCTTTATATGCTTTATTGCTATTAGCAATAATAACATTTTAATACTTTAACAATCTACAATTGTAGACGATAATGTATATATGTGTAAGCAAACGTCTACATTTCTCTTACTTTTCTAATACATTAGAATCTTATAGAGTATATTATCTATTCTGTTAATAGTAACTCCTTAGTATATTAACATTTCAACTATATTAATCAAATTAGAACACATAAAATGTAAGCAATTTATAATATATTATATTCAAAAGGTTTGTAAAAACTATTTAAAACCTTTATATATAACTTTTTTAAATAAGCAAAAAGAATTTGTATAGGAAATTTAAATAGATTTTAGCATATCTCAACCAATACCTTTTTAAAACCGTTACTATAAAGCAATTATTTAAATTTCTATAGAAGGATTTTTAAACTTTAAATATAATAGCACAAAAGCGATTACATTATTATAATATATTGCTTTACAAAAATATAATATACTATCAAAATACAATAAGGAATAAATTTTGGGTTTGCAACAATTAGATATTAATAATCGATAATATAACGTTAAAAATTAGAAAGGAAAAAACGAATCTTTGTTTTATTTAAATTAAATTAGAAACTTTATTTATTTGTAATCAACCTTTTTTTATTCAGAAAGTTATTAAAAAGTAATACCCTAAAATTGTAATTAAAAATATCCTTAATTATAAATCACTTTTATAATTAAATAATTAAATTTAGCATTAAAATAGTATACAATTTCATTTTAAAGGATTGTACTAAATTGATTTATAAAGCTATTTATTATATATATTAAAACCATAAAAAAATGATATAATATCGTTTAGATATACCTTTACGTTTTAAAAATCTTTTGATAATTGGTTTATTATTATAAAAACTATCTTTAAAAAAAGCTAAAATAAATCGAAATAAAACCGGTTAATTATTATAATGCTAAAACCTTAAACCAATAATAATATAATTTATAAAACTTTAAAAAGGAAGTTCATTCTTTCATTTTTTTTGGATCTTTAGAATACTCTAAATATTAAAGAAAAAAAAGATATTATATAATCCTAATATTAAGAATATGTTAGGAGTATAAATAAAGAAATTAACTAATTAAGATATATAAAGACTTTTCATTGTTTTTAAAATATATAGATTCTAATTAAGTATTATATTATAATCTATATTTAATTAATTCTTAATCGTTTTATATATATTAAAGAAATATCTTTTGTTTTTTAACATGAACTATTAAATTTTTTATATCAAAATGTTTAAATATCTAAATATTAAGTTTTGAAATAAATATATTTTAATTTTATTCTTTTAATATTAAAATTTAAATATAAACAATTCTAACAAATACCTTTTTTTTTAAAAAGATTTGTTTTAAATCACTTAATACTTATAATTAATTGTAAAAGAAACTAACAATCATAATAACGCCGTATTATTTAATTATTATTAATTATTAAAATAAACTTTTTTATAAAAAAAAGCAAATAAATTAGTTTTAATAATATAAAAGTATTTTTTCTATTATAATTCTTATTTTTTATATATATATACTTTCCTTTATTAATTTTTAGCAATATTGAAATTATATTAAAATTTATAATATATAAATAATTAGTAAATTTAAATAAAAAATAAATTATATTAAACTTATTATCTTCATTATTCTAAATATATTTTCAAACTTTTATAAATATATAAAAAAAGTAATTTAATAAATTAAATATACTTTCTAAAAAACAAATATATTTTATAACGATATATAGCGAAATTAAAGAAATGCAAAAAGATACTTTATTATATTATATAAAAATTTAATATTTTATACATTATAAAAGGATTTAAATACTTATAATAATAATAATTATTAAAACGTTATACAATAATGTTTTATCAAAAAATATAATATATAAAAAAATATAAAGTTTTTATTACAAAAAAAAAATTAAACAAAACTATAAATTTTATAATATTAAAAAAATTATAATAACTCTTTATCTTATAATATCAATTTAAATATTAATATAAATTAATACTAAAATATATATTTATTATAGATTATTCTTTAATATATTAATTAATTCAATTATATTTATTAATAAATCTTTTTTAAAATTATCTATTTTTTAAATAAAATAATAAAAAATTTAAAAAAATAATATAATAAACAAAGATATAATAAACATTATTTATATAATAAATAAAAGCCTAAAAAAAAGAAAAGATATTATTTATGGTTTATTAAAATTAATTTCGTTTTTGAAAAAAGAAAAGCCTTTAATAACAAAAAATATAAAAATGCTTAATTTAAAGTTTATAGTTTTAAACGTTATTAAATGAATTTATAAATTCAAAAAAATAAAGCTTTTTAAAATTATTTTTATAGATCTATTAAACTTTATATTATTAAAAAGCTTAAATTTCGTTTTTATATTAAAAATTTATTAAAATAGTTTAATAAATTTTAAAAATCCTTTTTGAATATTAAAGAAGATTATTTTTATAATTTAGAAAATATAAAGCAGCGAAAAGATTACAAAACATTGATTATATTTTAATAAAACTATTCCAAAAAATGAATTTGAATTTTATAAATTATATTTTAACTTTTTATATTGCAATTTTAATTTTTAAATCTAATAATTTGCTTTTTAACGAATTATATAAATCTATAAATTGGATTTTTATAATATTATATTATTTGCAAATATTTTTAATATTCTAATAATTAAAAAAAAATCCAAATTTTTCTAATAAACTATTATTCAATAATAATTATTTAAGGTTTTTATAAAAAAAAAAAGATATTATTTTTAATATTTATTTAATAGCATTTAAACAATATTAAATAAATAAATTTTTAAAAGTTAAAAGTAAAACAATTAAAATTATAAAATTAAAAATAATAAAAATGATATGAATATAAATTTTAATAAAAAATTATATTAATATTTGAATTTTTTTTTTTTTTTTTTTTTTTTTTCCAAATACAATATTATTTTTTAATAATGCTTAATTATCTTTTTGATAGTTTTTCAATATTCTTTTAAATAAAGATTTTTGCTATTTTCCAAATATTTTTATAAATTAATAATTTTTTTAATTAAAATATTATATATTCTTTCCTTTTTTATATTAAAATGTTTTCTATTTTATTAATTTATTTTTTAATCTTTTCTAATAACAAAAGATTATAATCCTTTAACTTTTATTTACAATTAAATAATAATATATAAAAACGTTATATTTTTATAAATTAATAATATTTTTAATTTATAAAACTTATTCACTTTATTTAAATTTTTATTATTTCAAATAGAATTTATAATTTATTAAATAATTTCTTTTTAAATAAAGCTATTTAATATTTTTATATTAATATTAATTTTCTTTTTATATTAAAAAAATAAAAATTTTGTTTATTTTCAATATATTATTATAATATTAAATAATTGTATTTAGAACTTTTCTAGTTTTATTCTTTTATTTAAATTCTTTTAATTTTTAAATACAATTAATACCCTTTTTCAATTAAGTTTTTATTAAAATAGTTAAATTTTAAATAATATATATATCACTTTAATTAACTTATATTGAGTTTTATATAATATATTATATTATAAATAAATCTACAAAAACTAGAAATAATACTTAATTATTTTGATACTAATTGTATAATATATTAAATAATATTTCAAATTCTGGTTTTGTATTTAAATTTAATTATTGGTTTATAAAAAAAATACTATAATTAATTTGATTTTATTTTAAAATAACATTAAATTTGATCAAAAATAGTTTATAAAAAAGTTTTTTATTAAATTATATTTTTAGAATATTAAATCTTTAAAAAGTATTTAAATATAATTTCTATTAGATTTGAATTTAATTTTTATTATTGAAATGTATTATAAAAACTTTATATATTAATTTATTAATTATTAATATTAAATTATTTTTTTTTAATTAAAAGTAAAAAATCTATAATAAAATCTATAAAGATTCTTATATAATTCTTATAAAATAAATAGTAATTAAATAATATTATAAAAATTATATTTTTAATTATTATTTTTTTATATAATATAACTTTTAATTAAATTCTAATATTCTTTTATATAATAATTAAAAAAATTTTGAATTAATAATTTCAATTTTTTTCGTTTACTAATAGCTTTTTATTATTATAATATATTCTTAATATTTCTATTTTTATAATTGATTTATTGAAATATATATTTTTTATAAAAATTAATAATTAATCTATATTAATTATTTAAAATTAATATTTCAATTAAACGAAAACAGAATTTTAAATATTCTTTTTTGAATAAATTCGTATTTTTCTAAAATTTAATAAAGTATTTTTATAGATTATAATCTATTAAAAATATTATTTTGTTAATATAATAATTAAATATAATATTATTTATTTATAATTAGATTTAATCTATAAAATTTAATTATATAAAATAAACTATATACTTTTCTTTTTTAATAAAAGTTTAAAATATTTAAAAAAGTAATTTGCTTATATAATAATAATATATTAAAATTATTAATATATATTCTTATTTTGTTTTACAATAAATAATATTTCATTAACTTAATAATATCATTAAACAATCTAAAGATATAAAAAGCTATTATAAAATTCAATTTATTAATTTATATTTTATTTGAAAATTGTAAACTATTAAAAATTTTGATTTATTATATTTATTTTATTAAATTCCTTTTTATTAAAAATATTATAAAAATATAATTGATTATAATTATTATATATTAATTATTAATTATAAAATATTATTAATAAATAAAATTATATAAATAATTAAAAATTCTTAATTATATATATACTTTTATTAATAAAAATAAACTTTTTTAAATAAAAAGTTATTAAATACTATTTTTATATAGTTTTCCATTAATAATATTTAAAAATAATTATATATTATATAGTTTAAAATAAATGTCAATATAATTTATTTTATAAGAAAATATAATAATAAATTAAAATGTTTTAATATAAATGTATTAGTAATATCTTTTTAATATTTTTAAATATTTTATACTTTTTTTATTTATTTAAAATCTATATTTTATTTTCTGTTTAAATATCTTTAAAAATATTATTTTATTAATTTATATAAATAAGTTTTAATAAATTATTAATAAAAATTATTAAATCCAAAAACCTGAAC
>VIGI01000032.1:0-62389 GCA_009299455.1 Monilinia laxa
TATGTCTTCAGCCTTATTTAGATTTAGGTTTAAATTTAAATAAGATGTCAGGCGTGTAGTCTTTGGTATCTGAAGATACTATTCGTAATTTTCAATCCCGACTATGAATACTATAGTTTATATATACAAGAAAAATAAATTGTGTTTGGGCTTAAGAGAAGGATTATTGTTAGCATACTCACCTTCTAGTCGTTGAACGGTTTTACTTCTTTATTTTTTTTAGATAATGCTTAAGTAAATTTCGCTTCAAGTGAATTTATAAGTTTTTCTTGAAATTGACCCAATAATTACCAATAGGTTTATTCGCTAAAATAAAGAAATAAAACATTGGAGGACTAACATCCCTAGCGTAGCTTTTCAAATCCAAAGACCTTTCCTTTCTGCATCTTGTGATCATATGCCCCGCTTACCGACTGATTAGACGTGTAAGTCAACAGTAAAGCAAGATTAAGCCATTAAAACTTGACAAAGTAATAAACATAATTATATAAAAAGTGTAATTTAAACTAATTATATAACTAAAAACATTAGAAAATATTTTCAAATTAATGTTTTAAATTACATCTATTTTCCATATAGTTAAAATCTTACTTAAATTAAAATATTAATTCTAACTTAATAGATATATAGTTGGATTCACTTAAACCTAAGAACAAAGACTAACAAAATACTGTAGATTAATTAACTAGAACATTACTTATCTTGTTATATATATATACTAATTTTTTGGAAACCTAGACATATAATTTATATCGTGTTGTGTAACCCGTATTACCCCTGTAGCAGCTTTAACACCCTTTCTTCGTAAAAGCTTGTTTTTAGATATACTATAGTGCCAAAAAGGATTAAAATGAACATATTTATGTATATAATCTACTTCCTTTTGATTTAACTTACCAGCACCTACATGTGAATAGACATCAGGCCTTTTATTAATAGGTACGTTTTTGTTGTAATCATATTGTATACGAAATTTACTTTCTACACTATTACGTATGTCTTCACTACCCTCTGGAACATTGTTTCCTGAATCATCACCATTACCCCCTGAGTTGTTACCCTCAGATCCTGGCTTGTTACCATCTGACCCCGCGTTATTACCTCCAAGATTATTATCACTTGAAGACTCTGGGTTTAACATATCATTAATACTCATCATATTTAAATATTCACCTAAAAATACATTACACACATCATATGTAAGTCTAAATAAAAGAATACGGAGATAAGAATATTAATTATAAAAAGAATAATAGGCATTACTCAACTATACTTAAAATAAATTATAATACAATTATATATAAATCCAAGGCATATTTGATATAACTTGAAGACAAAATCAGAAAACCCTTCTATAGGTGCAAAGCAAGACCTACTAGTTATAGACTTCAAGCTATAATTATGAATCATAAAAACAAATTAAGATTAATTTATCTAAAAAAAAAAAAATGGACTATATCTTTATACTACCTTTAATTAAATAGTATCTTACGTATAGTCTCTGAGGAGCCCCTAATAAATCCAAAAAGATAACTTCGCACAATATAGATGTGTTTAGATTTAAGAATCTAATAATTTTAAGACTAATTTTGGTTTCCTGCTGATTGCTCATTATAATATACTTAAAATTTTTACTATTACAAGTATTTAAGGCATTAGAGCTTTCCAGCAAATAGTAAGATTTTTTTTTTATTGTACACCCGACGGGACAGGTTTAACCATTACTAAATTATTCATAAGCTATAACAAGTAGTTAATACAAAAAGAGGAATTTATTTTATAAATAAATTATGCCTGCGCCTCTCTCCTGCTTTGCATATATACCCCCTGCACTGCAAACATGGGGGGGGGGAGAATCAGGTTAGCACAGGTTAGCACAGGTGAAACCAGGGAGCTATTCTTTATTAATAAACCTTAAACCTAAACATATAAGGGCCCCTCCCCGCCCCACAACATAGTTATCTATCTACCTTCAAGATAGCTATCTATCTTTACTCTATAACTCCTGGTTTAATAGTGTTTACTATTATAACATGTTTAGCTTAGCCTTTAGCTAATAAAAATTTTTGGTCTATTAAAAGGTTTTTTTTATACGCGAATCAAGAGTTATTATAACGGATATACTTAAATATACTTAAAAGCAAGCCAGAACAAAGACTAACAAAATACTATAGGTAAATTAACTGGTTTAGAGTATCTAAAAATGCTATAAATTCAGCTGAAGATCCTACCATAAAAAGTTAGATTATTATTCTTCTAATCAAAATGAAAATTTTTCTATATAAACGTTTAAAGGCCCCTCCCCGCCTCACAACATAGTTATCTACCTTCAAAATAGATAACTATCTTGAAGGTAGCTATCTACCTTCAAGATAGTTAACTATCTTTACTCTATAACTCCTGGTTTAATAGTGTTTACTATTATAACATGTTTAGCTTAGCCTTTAACTAATAAATTAAAATTCCTAGTTATAAATTTAAGGATGACAAACCAACTACTTATAGAGCAATTAACTAATTAATTGTTTTTAAGAACCCTCTAAACTCTTTAGAAGGCCGTACAGGAGTAAACTCTGTAGCTCTAAAGTTTTCAGCTGGAGTACCAGGAACAAAATTTTCGTACCTATCTAAGAATTTAAGATCTGCACCTGTATACACTCTTACAACTCTCATGAGACCCATGTGATTATAAGGCCTACGTAATTCATTATTTACAGTTAACCTACGTATAGTATAAGGGTAAGTATTTGCCAAACCCTTATCCTGTACCTTTTGAGATAAAAAAGTCATTTCTTCTCCTGTAATATTGGGATCAAACCCATCAGCACCTATGCTTCATCTAGAAAAAACGTGTTTACTTCTACTTCCGTGATCCCACATTCACTGAACCTTAGCCCTAATTGTATCCATATTAGGCCCAACTACGCCGGGCTGAGGATTTCCTCCTGGCCCGGGGTTTCCGCCTGGACCTGGGTTTCCACCTGGGCCAGGGTTTCCTGCTGGTCCGGGATTTCCTACTGGTCCGACATCTCCTCCTGACCCTGGATTTCCACCTGGTCCAGAAGGGTCCGCTTTTAATAAGTAGTCCGCTAAATCTATATTTAAATAATTAAATATACTAATAAAACCACCCATCAAAAATAAATTTGGCAAGGTTATAGATCTAAACATATTTAAACTAAATAAGCTATATTCTGTTTTACATCTGTAAACGTAATAATTTATAATCTTAGTCATTATAACATTATTAATATACACAGTAAAAGGAAATAAATTTAACCGTAGATATAAATATGATAATAAATTAGTGTAGGAACCAATATCAAATAAAGCCATAAATGTGTTTATTGCTAATAAGTTAATTCCAATACATACAAGTAATAAAGCTATAATATAAAATTTCATACTTTTATTCTTATTTTTATATAAGAAAATAAAGATTTGTAATATTAAAAATATATTATTTCTATTCCCAGAATAGAAATTAAATCATATAACAAATAATATAAAAAAAGTAGTACAAGAGAAAACTCCCGAAATTAATAAAATAGTTAAAGATGCATCATGCATAGTACTAGCCGTAACTGTAGCTAAAATGTACAGATTTAAATAGTGCAAAGGTACTAAGCATAATGTAAATAAAGAATAAAATAAAGGATAAATATCGTATATAGAAGGTATACTAAAAGATGTTTGAATACACTGCCTTTCTATTTTAATAATTAAAATAGACTCAATATAGTTAAAATAACCTGTAAGGGCTACTTTAACTTTATTTAGTGTAAATCCAAAGCATCTTTTATATATGATGAAGATAAAACCACAAAAACTT
This sequence comes from Monilinia laxa, assembly GCA_009299455.1. Lineage (NCBI taxonomy): Eukaryota > Fungi > Ascomycota > Leotiomycetes > Helotiales > Sclerotiniaceae > Monilinia > Monilinia laxa. Next base: position 3,833 of record VIGI01000032.1, read on the forward strand.
GTGCTTGTATAAAGGCAATTCCCAGCTCAAGACCTGAAAAGGCTATAATGAAAGCTAATGGTATTAAACCCAAGAAAAAAAAAATTATACCACTTGTCATTATATTATATGTGAAACCAGATAGGATATTTAATAGCATGTGACCTGAAAGTCGCTCCACAAATTCATCCTCAGATTACGTCATTTATTAACATAAAGTTCTCAGCATATAGAGTATTCTAGTCTAGTCTACTAATAAAAAGAAATATTTACCTTTAAAAGGTTTAATTCTATTTTCTTTTAAGTCTAAAGATATACTGGGTTGCATCGGACTCTATATTAACCATCCACTTATTCTCATGTTAGACAACTTAAACTAATTTAAAAGATAAATACCTCTAAACGGAGTAGTACGTTTTCTACTTAAATAAACAGAAATACTTGACTGTGGAATACCCAGAGCTTCACCTGCTGAACTAATCGAAGAATAATTAATAACTTCATTTGTCTGAATATTAGTAACTTCTATAGTTTTACAGTTTTGTTTAACTGAGTCTGAGTCTATTTTAGATATAATGTACCCTTTAATGGTACTAGCTTGCCCATCTGTAGACGGCGCAGCCGACTTATTATTTAAATAGTTTAAAAGTCGTCTAGGAGATATACCCAAAAATTGATATGCGGCTTTCATCGTAGAGAATTGTTTGGTAATCCCTGTAACACTGTTAGTTAATTCTACAGCCTGTTTTGAATTAGTTAGATTAGAGGCAGATGAGGAATCTAAACTAGATGTAGCTTTAGTAATCATATAACCTTTGTATGGTTTGTTATTAACTAAATACCTTTTCACAGTAGTCATATGAACACCTAAAAACAGAGCAGCCTGTATCAAAGAAGTAAATTATTTATTCTCTCCTGTTTCGAGATTAGAAAGAAGAATATGCACTCTAAAGGGATTATTTTTAGCCATTTTTTCCAAATGATCTTCAGATAATTTTCGATCTAACATAATCTCTCTTTTAAACATAAGGACTTCTTCGGATTCATTTCTACTTTTGGAAGCTTCACTCATAAGTTTAAGAGAGGCTTCGCTATGTTTGTATCCCAAATTAGACCCAGCTATTTTTAATATATTGTATTCAGGATTTAATTTATCTATGTAGAACTGCTCTCTATCCAGTACTATTGAAATAGGACAGTATTCTAAAATCTCTAATCTAAACCCTGCATAACCATATTTTAAAAGTGCCTTACAAATAAGAGATGCACCTCTCTTACTGCTTGACAAATAGCTATGATTAAAGTATCGTCTAAATCTATCATCCTCTTATTTTATAACTAACTGTTACTTTCTTCTACTTTTTCTACTTTATATCGCTTTTTGACTATGAGTGGACCTCGAGTCATATTCTTAAACCTTTTTGATATTGCAGCTTGTGAAACTCCCATAGCTTCTGCCGCTTTGGTTATGGAAGAATACCTGGAAGTTTCATTTGTTTTTAAGTCTAAAACATTTAGGGCTGTCCCCTTATCTATACTCATTTTTGATTTCATTGTTTCTGAAAGAACAGATTTTCCTAATTTGGCCAAGGTAATTAAGGCTTTTGTTTCTTCACTATGTGTTTTTCCAAAATTTGGATTATTCATACCTTTTCTAATTTTTTTCCTTTTTTTATTAATTACAAATATATTTATAACGTTATTAATATTTTATATATTAATAAAAAAAAAAAAGGAAAAAAAAGCAAGACTAAGTAATTTTTTAGTCTCTTCAGAAAATTTTCGCCCTTTAGATGAGTTACTCATTTTAAGCCTGGATTCTAAGGAATGAATATGCCCAAGTCTTGAACCTGCTCTTGTCAGTATATTATATTTGGGTTTTAGTAAATCTAGATAATATTGCTCTCTACTTATTGCGTTTCCTGCCTCACAGTATTCTAATATTTCCAATTGAAAGTTTTTTAAACCATACTTAACAACAGCACTAGAAATTAGGCTTTTACCCTTTAACAACTCTAAGGAAATATTCCTGAAGCTATAGTACTTTCTAAATCTATCTGTTAGATTTTCACTACTACCGACGTAGTAATTACCATTCTCTTTATTAACTCTTACTTTTTTGCCTTTTTTTTTTATAAATAATATAATTACTACGTAGTAACAAAGTTGTAATAATAAAAAAAAAGGCAAAAAAGTTAGATAAATTCCGGCTTTATTTTTATTATCCTTGAGTATAATAGACTTGTCAGTAGAAGCGTCAGAGTATATTACAACAGGAATAACGCTTTCCTTATGTTTATCATTTGTAACCTGTGAGTAATTTCTACGCTGAGTTATATTATATTTAAAAATATATACCTTTTATTTGTGTAAGAATATAATAGGGGTCCTTGCTTTCGTAACCACAAATTTATCCTCTGTACATTCCTCCTACACGAACTTTTATCTTTTGTTATGTTTGTTGTAGAAGAACCTACAGAACTTTTCCCTGAACCCTTGTGAACTCTACGATAAACACCAGATTTATCTTTATTTTGTTTAGCGATCAATCCTTTATCTTCATCAGGATTAGTCTAAATTACAACAGGTTCAAGTTCAGATGAAGAAGTAGACATAGTTATTATGTTTATTTCCCCTTTAAAGTGTGTATTACTTAAATTGGTTGATGTAATGCCAATTCGTTTTTGACTGTGAATTCAATGAAACCTTTTCGGAGTATAAATAGATGTTTTTAAACTTAATTTCTCTTCCATATCAGAAGGATAAGTTTTAATGAAAGATAAAATACATAGTGATTTGCTTACTAATAAATGAATCATAATTTTATCCTCGAGTTAATGTATATATAAACTTTGTCCCCCTTATTTAAAGGTGTTTAAATACTTTATCCTTTCTTTAAAGTGTTTACTACATAAACTTTACATTACGTAATTCGCCAAAATATTATAAGATGAGGATAGGCTATTGTGATAACTTTAATCTTAGGTTATTTAGTTTCTCCTAAGAACCGGATTTCCCGGCGACTAGAGTACACCTTACCATTAGTTTGTGCTTCGCTACTAATGGAAGAACCGTCTACTCGTTGCTCTTTTACAAATTATGATCTGATTTAGATCCGCGATTACCTATTTCTATTACTAGAATCTTATGATTTATTACCATACATGAGTAATTAGTTCATCCACTTATAATTTTTCAATTATAGTTTGGTACCATAAGCTTTAAGGAGTACCCGGAGTTTGGTTCTTGAACACAATTAGATTAAGATACCTAATCTCATCTTTTTATGTTGGCCCCTAATCTTAATCCCAGCGATACACTTCTAGCACAATAGGAAACGAACTCTATTAAGACTAATAAAGGTAATAATGCTAAAGGACAACCAGCAGGTACTAATAAAGAAAAAAATTCTAAACCATGTTTTTGGAACCCTAATATAGTTGCACCTAAAACTATTGTAAAACTTAAGGCAAAAGTTAATGCAAAGTGACTTGTACTAGCAAAACTATAGGGTACTAACCCAACTAAATTATTTACCAGAATAAATATAAATAAAGCGTAAATAAAAGGGAAATAGATTTGCCCATTTCTGGGATTTATTTGGCTAGTAACAATACTATGTATTGTTGTGTAAATCGCTTCTTGGCTTATTGATCAGTTATTACTTACTATTTTATTGTAGTTAGTTGTTAATACACTTAAAGTTAATATTAATAAACCACCTATTGTTAAATATAATCCTATATTTGTTAATGATATATGTAAGTTACCTAATATAGGTGCATCTAAACTTAAGAGATTTCTTATTTCAAACTGATCTAAAGGACTAGGTATTTGAGTATAATTTAAATTTAACATTTTTTTTTTTTTTTTTTTATTAATATTCGAACAAAAGATAAAAAAAAAAAGGATTAAGTATATTGCTTTATTTAATAACATTGCTTTATCAAATAATATTGCTTTATCAAATAATATTGCTTTATCTAATAATATTCTTAATAATACAAATGCAAGTACTAATACTATTAATAATGTTATGATTATGATTAATCTATTTTTAGTGTTAGTATAACTTGCTGTATTTTAGAGCCATTAGGAGTACTAACTGTATTATTGTTATATGCTCCGCCTCTATTATTATTCTTACTAGATCCCCACACTAGTGTGCGGAGCAAAGAAAAAAAAAAAATAAGATAGAATGAAAAAAAAAATAAGATAGAATTCTTTTGGTAAGATCATAATATTTCCCATTGCTAGTAACCCACACCACTAGATAGTGAATAAATATCAACATTATAAGTCTTGGCATATTTATAAATGTATAGCTGGTAGTGAAAAAATTTTTAGATTTAGGAGTTATTATTTGAACAAATAAGGACAGAATATGAGAAGGATGGGAAGGATTAAATTTATTGTTTTATCTAATAATACTATGATAGTTTATTAGATATATCTTTTTTTTTTATTCAGTATAAGATAGCTGACCTAATTTTCCTTATGAAAAAAGGAGAGATAAAGCTTATATTAAGAAAAAGGGATAATAGCATCCTCCTTCCTAAATTTTTTCCTTTTTTTTTAATAAAGAATTTTATTACTATATAGATAATAAACTTCTAATTATAAAAAAAAGGAAAAAATAATACCCTGCAAAGCAGGGTGGCTTCTGATTTTTTTGGTTATTTATTTAATAAATAATTTAATTATTACATCTATAGCTTTATTATAATTAAATAAATAACCAAAAAAAAAAGGGAAAATGCTACAAGCAAAAAATAACTTATAATTTGCTTATAAAAACACGAGAAATAAATAATCTCACAAATCTAGGTAAAATATATTTTGAAAAGACATATATCATCACTATTAATAAGATAAAGGCAAATGTTACTTGATTTATAAAATAAAAGGGTACTAGTTGTGGCATTTAATTTTTTTTTTTACTTTATGGATTATTATTTAAACGAAGACATAAAAAAAAAGGGAATAATTTAGTGAAAATAACTATAGAATCAAACCTAAATTAAATTATTTAAGTTATTCTGAAGCTAAAAAAAAAGGGTAATCCTAGAATAATGAGATATTACTAGGAATGATTTCAAAACTGTACAAGATACAAGGAACCAGTACAACAAAGGCAATAACAATGGGTAGTAAAACGGTTCAACAGAAAGACATTAATTGGTCAAAACGTATTCTAGGAAAGGATGCTCTTGTTCAGATAAAAATAAATATAAGAGCACAAGATTTAAACCCTAAAGAAAGACCATAAAGTAATCCTTCAATCACAGTATCAAGTATTACATAAGTATCCCTACCGTTATTCGTTAAATCCAGTCAAAAGTCGAAATCAAAAAATTGAACTAGATAAACTAAAGGCATAATATTAAATAAGTAACCACCTAAAAATAACATACTTGCAACTATACAAATAAGTACGATCGACGCATATTCAGCCAAAAAGAAAAATACGAAAATAACCGCTGCGTGTTCTGTCATAAAACCACTAACAAGTTCCGATTCCGCGTAGTATAAATTCACCACTAGCTATTTATTATTTACTTTAAAACGATATGTTTTATTATAAATAAGACCCGAATTTAAATACTTACCCACTGTTACTCGGGATATATTTAAATGTTTAGCTAATTCTACGTTATTCTTGAATTTACTGATAAGATTATCATTTAAATCATAAATACCTACCCCCTCTGGGTGTCTACTCATTTTATCGCTAATCCTTTGTTTAGTTAAAAGACTATGTTCTTTACCAAACATAGGATTTAATTCTCCAGGTTTACTGATAGCATACGTGCTTCGGCACTATGTGTTTTACCAAACATAGGATGATTAGACTTGTCTTCATATCATATTAACATTTTTAACTTGGCTTCGTCTGTATGTTTATACCCAGTTGAACTAGAGTTGAACTAGTAGCTGTTTGCTTAAAATTGTACAAACGATCAAAAGAATACTTTTCAATATAACTTGTCTCTAAGTCAGTAAAAGCTTTATGACTAGCTTCTTTACTGTTATATGTAAAATACTTAAATACACCAAAGTTAAATTTGTCTAAACCATATTTTAGTATAGCACTCTGTAATGCCACATTAGATTTTCTATTAGAAAGATGTTCGCTAAGTCTTAGATATAAATCTTTAGCACTACCTATATATAGCTTATCATTAACTGTATTTATAAAGCAATAAACACCACCTTTATTTTTTAATACTTCACGATAAGATAAAACTACAAGGCTGTCGTCTAAACTATTAAATACTATAATTGGCTTACATACCTCCGTGGGCATAGATGAATTAGACGAAGTAGAGTAACTTCTTTTGGTGGTAATATTTATAAATTTGCATCTCTTACTACTAACAAATTCCGATTCCGGGTGTTGTTTATTATCTTACATTTACATGTAAGCTTGGACTATATATTCTTAAACAGATAAACCTGTCTAATCATCGCGTATAGTCTCTGAAGATCCTTTAAGATGAAAAATTTCTTTTCTTTTTTTTTGCTTATACATCTATTAGTTTCCTGCTGATTATCCTATATAATAAAAGGGTTTTCCAGCACATAGCGATGTTTTACGAGGCCAAATCGAGTTTTGTTAGTAAATAGCCTCGGCTAAATCAAAAGGAGCTCTGTTAGTTTCTGCTATAGATCCAATAAAAAATATGATAAATATAGGTAATAAGGGTACTATGAATCATATAGCTCTTTGAGCTTCTATATTAACCGTAAGATTTAAACTACCTGTTAACATTATTACAAGTAATATAGCAGAACTTAAAATTAATTCATAACTTATTAACTGTGCTGTACTTCTAAGTGAACCCAGGAAAGCATATTTACTATTAGCACTTCCAATTTTGTTATTTAATATAATTAAATATTAATACCACATCTCACGATGTGGTTCAGACTATGTCATGATCTATAACATCTGTTTTTATGTCTCTTAATATCAGAAAAAAAAATTAAAGACTATTTTTTTTGTCCTCCGATATTAACTTTATTCCTCAGTGTATAGACCTCGAATTTTCATGGCAGCAAATTTATATCTGCTAGTCGTTGAACCTTCCTATTATCTTGTTAGGTTTCGCTTCAAATTAACTTATAGAAGTTATTCTTGAAATTTATTCGATTATTATTAATTACTCACGTAATTAATGGGCTTGTTTTATTTTTCTTTAGTGTAATCACATTTACCAATATTACACACCTATCTATTTATCTATCTATTCATAAAAATTGCCGAATTAGTAAGTCAGTCAGTCCATCCTTAATTATAAGTTACAGATTTTACCCTTTACGAAATTTTTCTTTTAATTCAGAGCTTATTTATTTAGTCAGAAAGTAGACAGTAAGCTTAACTTTTCTTAAGCTTACTGGTTTACCTGTATCTAAATTTTTATAGACAGTTGATTTGTCTATACCAATATAGCTAACTGCAGAAAAAATGGAGTCAAAAGGGCAATTATTTATTAATTCCAGACTACCGCGCGCGCGAAATTTTTTTCCTTTTTTTTTAATAAAGAATTTTATTATCTGATATATAGATTAATTATAATAAAAAAAGGAAAAAAATAAAGGGTAGACTACCTGCTATATAAACTCAGACTTTCCTATTGTAGTTACGACTATCTCCTATCACCCTTGCAGTATGTAACTGTTTGCTAAACTGCGTATCCAGTTTTTGCTTGAAGAAATAAACTAAGCTACCACCCCGTTTAACAGCTTTATTAGTATTTAGATGACGAGCAATTGTTCGAGAATCTACCCCATAAAAATTTGCAGTGTCTAAAAGTGAATCGAATGGTGCATTGTTTATTAATTCTAGGGTATTAGCATCATAAACATAGACTGGTACTTTAAGACCTAGTTGGATAGATTCAACTTTAGATATAAGAGATTTAATCTCTCTCACATTTAGAGCTCTAGAATAGACATAAATAGCCTTCGATCCTGCAGTACGACCTTTATTTAAAACTAAATCTAAAGTTGCTCTAGGAACACCTAAAGCTTTAGCTGCTTTATTTTTTGAAGCCAAAGGACTTCCTTTTATTAGTTTTAAGTTAGTAGCATCGTACGCCCAAACTGGTGTACTAATAACTTGATTCAATAGACCTTTAGGTGTAAGTCTTTTGGATTCTTCGAACACAAGGTTAAAATCAGTAATAGGGTAATTAAAGAACAATTTACCTCTATACGGTATAGATGTGTTTTTATATCTTAGTATACCTGAAATAGGGTAGGCTAAACATCGGCTTGCCTCATTACTACTGTTATATATAGTCGGTTCGTGATTTATACCTTTCTCTGTTCATTCATAAACATAAACAAGTATAGATCTAGAGTCTTTCCCCCTATTAGTCGCTCTAAGATTACTAAGTTTTAATAATAAGGTTTGTTTAATTACACCTTCAGTTATTGATGAAGAGAAAACAGAATTTAGTATAGGTATATATTTTTGTAAATAATAAGTTTCCCTTTCTATACAGCGCTCCATATCCGGACCCTGCAGGTCGAATCAGGATAGCAACAGTGAGTAGATGTGTGTTAATAAAAAAAAAAAACTAACCCTTTCCTTATTTTTCCCCCTTTTTAATTATTATAAAATACTATTTACGTAATAAGATAATATTTATAATTAAAAAGGGGGAAAAATTAGAAGCAGCCGCCCCCCAGCTTCTGGCTTCACCGTACCCCTGCTTCTATTTTTTCCCTTTTTTTTATAATAAATAATTTGATTATCACGTAATAATCAAATTATAATTATAAAAAAAGGGAAAAAAAAAGGGTGGCTTCGCTAGGGGTCGGGGGTACAGACTGGCGACTTATGAATCGAATGATCCCTTACGCCATAAATAGGACGTAACCATGAGATAAAAAAAAAGTGTAAAAATAGATCCCGAATGTTCGTGGCAGTACTCTGCTAGTCGTTGAACGTTCCTATGTAACAAGGTTTCGCTTCAAATTAGCTTATATAAGCTATTCTTGAAATTAATTCGGTGTTTTATTAATTACTCGCGTAATTAATGGGCTTATTATTCTTATTACTTTTATTGGCCTTATTTTTCCCCCTTTTTAATTATTATAAAATACTATTTACGTAATAAGATAATATTTATAATTAAAAAGGGGAAAAAATTAGAAGCTGTACGCATCCCAGCTTCTTACTTCGCCCAGCACACTTCGAGCGCAGAAGAACTTTATAAACTACGCAGAAAAGAGCAGTACCCTCAAATATACCCCTCCTATATAATAAAAGGATTCCATACGAGCACCCTTTTTATGATTACGTAACTTAGTAATCCTGCGAAGTATGAAGTACCAGGACGTGCGACTACTACTTACTCATTGTAGTAGAACCCCAGCCATCCAATATTAACACTAATAATTTATCGCTTTCTCTTATAGACTGGACTGCGAACCAGTCCCGAGCCTAATATAGCATACCTTTCACCATTACAAAGCCAAGCATAATTCCCACCATGCGGAGCAAGAACTTTCCTACGTAGCACCAAAATAAAGACCCTATAAATTAAAATAGCCAATAGACAAGTTTAGCTTTTATTACTATAACGTTTTACCGTATCCGGTTTTTCAGGGGTTTGTTCACTCCTTTGTCATAATTTTGTAAAGCTTTTTCATACAGATACCGTAGTACAACCTAGGGCTCTCCCGCTTCACTAATAGAAGGGTAAACTATACTTTGACTAGTCAAAGTATCCACTACCTCTACTTTCAATAAGTAATTAGATTCTACCCGCTTCAACTTGTTCTAACTCTTTAGTTACCAGTTTATACCTAGTCTTTATTAGTGTGGAAATTTTCTTTTCCTGGAGACTTTTTATGGCGTAACGTATTGTACCAGGATCACACCCAATTCCCTGTGCGGCTTCGAAATAGAAGAATAAACCGTCGTCGTACTATTTAAAGTATCTAAAAGTTCTACTCTTTTACTTCTAGCTTTGTTCATGATAAAGATAGGACAGAGGCATAAGCCTAATTTTTTTTTCCTTTTTTTTATAATTATAATTTGATTACTACGTGGTTATTAAATTATTTATTAAAAAAAAAGGAAAAAAATAAGGAAACACAGATTAAAACCAATGGAAGTCTAATTTACAGAGCCTTACTAAAGAACGGTTATTCTAACTTTAGCTTAGAAATTTTTGAGTATTGCTCACCAGAAAATACAATCCTTAGGGAGCAGTATTATATGAATCTGTTAAAACCTGAGTATAATATATTAAAAACTGCGGGGTCTTTTCTAGGTTTTAAACATTCTGAAGAAACTATAAAAAAATTTAGAGTACAATCGCCCAAACAACAAGAACAATTAAAAATACTCAACTCGAGCCCAGAAAGTCTTGAACGACTTTTGGAGATGAACAAAGCTAGAAGTAAAAGAGTAGAACTTTTAGATACTTTAAATAGTACGACGACGGTTTATTCTTCTATTGTCGAAGCCGCACAGGGAATTGGGTGTGATCCTGGTACAATACGTTACGCCATAAAAAGTCTCCAGGAAAAGAAAATTTCCACACTAATAAAGACTAGGTATAAACTGGTAACTAAAGAGTTAGAACAAGTTGAAGCGGTAGAATCTAATTACTTATTGAAAGTAGAGGTAGTGGATACTTTGACTAGTCAAAGTATAGTTTACCCTTCTATTAGTGAAGCGGGGAGAGCCCTAGGTTGTACTACGGTATCTGTATGAAAAGCTTTACAAAATTATGACAAAGGAGTGAACAAACCCCTGAAAAACCGGTATACGGTAAAACGTTATAGTAATAAAAGCTAAACTTGTCTATTGGCTATTTTAATTTATAGGGTCTTTATTTTGGTGCTACGTAGGGAAAGTTCTTGCTCCGCATGGTGGGAATTATGCTGGCTTTGTAATGGTGAAAGGTATGCTATATTAGGCTCGGGACTGGTTCGCAGTCCAGTCTATAAGAGAAAGCGATAAATTATTAGTGTGTAATATTGGATGGCTGGGGTTCTACTACAATGAGTAAGTAGTAGTCGCACGTCCTGGTACTTCATACTTCGCAGGATTACTAAGTTACGTAATCATAAAAAGGGTGCTCGTATGGAATCCTTTTATTATATAGGAGGGGTATATTTGAGGGTACTGCTCTTTTCTGCGTAGTTTATAAAGTTCTTCTGCGCTCGAAGTGTGCTGGGCGAAGTAAGAAGCTGGGATGCGTACAGCTTCTAATTTTTCCCCCTTTTTAATTATAAATATTATCTTATTACGTAAATAGTATTTTATAATAATTAAAAAGGGGGAAAAATAAGGCCAATAAAAGTAATAAGAATAATAAGCCCATTAATTACGCGAGTAATTAATAAAACACCGAATTAATTTCAAGAATAGCTTATATAAGCTAATTTGAAGCGAAACCTTGTTACATAGGAACGTTCAACGACTAGCAGAGTACTGCCACGAACATTCGGGATCTATTTTTACACTTTTTTTTTATCTCATGGTTACGTCCTATTTATGGCGTAAGGGATCATTCGATTCATAAGTCGCCAGTCTGTACCCCCGACCCCTAGCGAAGCCACCCTTTTTTTTTCCCTTTTTTTATAATTATAATTTGATTATTACGTGATAATCAAATTATTTATTATAAAAAAAGGGAAAAAATAGAAGCAGGGGTACGGTGAAGCCAGAAGCTGGGGGGCGGCTGCTTCTAATTTTTCCCCCTTTTTAATTATAAATATTATCTTATTACGTAAATAGTATTTTATAATAATTAAAAAGGGGGAAAAATAAGGAAAGGGTTAGTTTTTTTTTTTTATTAACACACATCTACTCACTGTTGCTATCCTGATTCGACCTGCAGGGTCCGGATATGGAGCGCTGTATAGAAAGGGAAACTTATTATTTACAAAAATATATACCTATACTAAATTCTGTTTTCTCTTCATCAATAACTGAAGGTGTAATTAAACAAACCTTATTATTAAAACTTAGTAATCTTAGAGCGACTAATAGGGGGAAAGACTCTAGATCTATACTTGTTTATGTTTATGAATGAACAGAGAAAGGTATAAATCACGAACCGACTATATATAACAGTAGTAATGAGGCAAGCCGATGTTTAGCCTACCCTATTTCAGGTATACTAAGATATAAAAACACATCTATACCGTATAGAGGTAAATTGTTCTTTAATTACCCTATTACTGATTTTAACCTTGTGTTCGAAGAATCCAAAAGACTTACACCTAAAGGTCTATTGAATCAAGTTATTAGTACACCAGTTTGGGCGTACGATGCTACTAACTTAAAACTAATAAAAGGAAGTCCTTTGGCTTCAAAAAATAAAGCAGCTAAAGCTTTAGGTGTTCCTAGAGCAACTTTAGATTTAGTTTTAAATAAAGGTCGTACTGCAGGATCGAAGGCTATTTATGTCTATTCTAGAGCTCTAAATGTGAGAGAGATTAAATCTCTTATATCTAAAGTTGAATCTATCCAACTAGGTCTTAAAGTACCAGTCTATGTTTATGATGCTAATACCCTAGAATTAATAAACAATGCACCATTCGATTCACTTTTAGACACTGCAAATTTTTATGGGGTAGATTCTCGAACAATTGCTCGTCATCTAAATACTAATAAAGCTGTTAAACGGGGTGGTAGCTTAGTTTATTTCTTCAAGCAAAAACTGGATACGCAGTTTAGCAAACAGTTACATACTGCAAGGGTGATAGGAGATAGTCGTAACTACAATAGGAAAGTCTGAGTTTATATAGCAGGTAGTCTACCCTTTATTTTTTTCCTTTTTTTATTATAATTAATCTATATATCAGATAATAAAATTCTTTATTAAAAAAAAAGGAAAAAAATTTCGCGCGCGCGGTAGTCTGGAATTAATAAATAATTGCCCTTTTGACTCCATTTTTTCTGCAGTTAGCTATATTGGTATAGACAAATCAACTGTCTATAAAAATTTAGATACAGGTAAACCAGTAAGCTTAAGAAAAGTTAAGCTTACTGTCTACTTTCTGACTAAATAAATAAGCTCTGAATTAAAAGAAAAATTTCGTAAAGGGTAAAATCTGTAACTTATAATTAAGGATGGACTGACTGACTTACTAATTCGGCAATTTTTATGAATAGATAGATAAATAGATAGGTGTGTAATATTGGTAAATGTGATTACACTAAAGAAAAATAAAACAAGCCCATTAATTACGTGAGTAATTAATAATAATCGAATAAATTTCAAGAATAACTTCTATAAGTTAATTTGAAGCGAAACCTAACAAGATAATAGGAAGGTTCAACGACTAGCAGATATAAATTTGCTGCCATGAAAATTCGAGGTCTATACACTGAGGAATAAAGTTAATATCGGAGGACAAAAAAAAAATAGTCTTTAATTTTTTTTTCTGATATTAAGAGACATAAAAACAGATGTTATAGATCATGACATAGTCTGAACCACATCGTGAGATGTGGTATTAATATTTAATTATATTAAATAACAAAATTGGAAGTGCTAATAGTAAATATGCTTTCCTGGGTTCACTTAGAAGTACAGCACAGTTAATAAGTTATGAATTAATTTTAAGTTCTGCTATATTACTTGTAATAATGTTAACAGGTAGTTTAAATCTTACGGTTAATATAGAAGCTCAAAGAGCTATATGATTCATAGTACCCTTATTACCTATATTTATCATATTTTTTATTGGATCTATAGCAGAAACTAACAGAGCTCCTTTTGATTTAGCCGAGGCTATTTACTAACAAAACTCGATTTGGCCTCGTAAAACATCGCTATGTGCTGGAAAACCCTTTTATTATATAGGATAATCAGCAGGAAACTAATAGATGTATAAGCAAAAAAAAAGAAAAGAAATTTTTCATCTTAAAGGATCTTCAGAGACTATACGCGATGATTAGACAGGTTTATCTGTTTAAGAATATATAGTCCAAGCTTACATGTAAATGTAAGATAATAAACAACACCCGGAATCGGAATTTGTTAGTAGTAAGAGATGCAAATTTATAAATATTACCACCAAAAGAAGTTACTCTACTTCGTCTAATTCATCTATGCCCACGGAGGTATGTAAGCCAATTATAGTATTTAATAGTTTTAGACGACAGCCTTGTAGTTTTATCTTATCGTGAAGTATTAAAAAATAAAGGTGGTGTTTATTGCTTTATAAATACAGTTAATGATAAGCTATATATAGGTAGTGCTAAAGATTTATATCTAAGACTTAGCGAACATCTTTCTAATAGAAAATCTAATGTGGCATTACAGAGTGCTATACTAAAATATGGTTTAGACAAATTTAACTTTGGTGTATTTAAGTATTTTACATATAACAGTAAAGAAGCTAGTCATAAAGCTTTTACTGACTTAGAGACAAGTTATATTGAAAAGTATTCTTTTGATCGTTTGTACAATTTTAAGCAAACAGCTACTAGTTCAACTCTAGTTCAACTGGGTATAAACATACAGACGAAGCCAAGTTAAAAATGTTAATATGATATGAAGACAAGTCTAATCATCCTATGTTTGGTAAAACACATAGTGCCGAAGCACGTATGCTATCAGTAAACCTGGAGAATTAAATCCTATGTTTGGTAAAGAACATAGTCTTTTAACTAAACAAAGGATTAGCGATAAAATGAGTAGACACCCAGAGGGGGTAGGTATTTATGATTTAAATGATAATCTTATCAGTAAATTCAAGAATAACGTAGAATTAGCTAAACATTTAAATATATCCCGAGTAACAGTGGGTAAGTATTTAAATTCGGGTCTTATTTATAATAAAACATATCGTTTTAAAGTAAATAATAAATAGCTAGTGGTGAATTTATACTACGCGGAATCGGAACTTGTTAGTGGTTTTATGACAGAACACGCAGCGGTTATTTTCGTATTTTTCTTTTTGGCTGAATATGCGTCGATCGTACTTATTTGTATAGTTGCAAGTATGTTATTTTTAGGTGGTTACTTATTTAATATTATGCCTTTAGTTTATCTAGTTCAATTTTTTGATTTCGACTTTTGACTGGATTTAACGAATAACGGTAGGGATACTTATGTAATACTTGATACTGTGATTGAAGGATTACTTTATGGTCTTTCTTTAGGGTTTAAATCTTGTGCTCTTATATTTATTTTTATCTGAACAAGAGCATCCTTTCCTAGAATACGTTTTGACCAATTAATGTCTTTCTGTTGAACCGTTTTACTACCCATTGTTATTGCCTTTGTTGTACTGGTTCCTTGTATCTTGTACAGTTTTGAAATCATTCCTAGTAATATCTCATTATTCTAGGATTACCCTTTTTTTTTAGCTTCAGAATAACTTAAATAATTTAATTTAGGTTTGATTCTATAGTTATTTTCACTAAATTATTCCCTTTTTTTTTATGTCTTCGTTTAAATAATAATCCATAAAGTAAAAAAAAAAATTAAATGCCACAACTAGTACCCTTTTATTTTATAAATCAAGTAACATTTGCCTTTATCTTATTAATAGTGATGATATATGTCTTTTCAAAATATATTTTACCTAGATTTGTGAGATTATTTATTTCTCGTGTTTTTATAAGCAAATTATAAGTTATTTTTTGCTTGTAGCATTTTCCCTTTTTTTTTTGGTTATTTATTTAATTATAATAAAGCTATAGATGTAATAATTAAATTATTTATTAAATAAATAACCAAAAAAATCAGAAGCCACCCTGCTTTGCAGGGTATTATTTTTTCCTTTTTTTTATAATTAGAAGTTTATTATCTATATAGTAATAAAATTCTTTATTAAAAAAAAAGGAAAAAATTTAGGAAGGAGGATGCTATTATCCCTTTTTCTTAATATAAGCTTTATCTCTCCTTTTTTCATAAGGAAAATTAGGTCAGCTATCTTATACTGAATAAAAAAAAAAGATATATCTAATAAACTATCATAGTATTATTAGATAAAACAATAAATTTAATCCTTCCCATCCTTCTCATATTCTGTCCTTATTTGTTCAAATAATAACTCCTAAATCTAAAAATTTTTTCACTACCAGCTATACATTTATAAATATGCCAAGACTTATAATGTTGATATTTATTCACTATCTAGTGGTGTGGGTTACTAGCAATGGGAAATATTATGATCTTACCAAAAGAATTCTATCTTATTTTTTTTTTCTTTGCTCCGCACACTAGTGTGGGATCTAGTAAGAATAATAGAGGCGGAGCATATAACAATAATACAGTTAGTACTCCTAATGGCTCTAAAATACAGCAAGTTATACTAACACTAAAAATAGATTAATCATAATCATAACATTATTAATAGTATTAGTACTTGCATTTGTATTATTAAGAATATTATTAGATAAAGCAATATTATTTGATAAAGCAATATTATTTGATAAAGCAATGTTATTAAATAAAGCAATATACTTAATCCTTTTTTTTTTATCTTTTGTTCGAATATTAATAAAAAAAAAAAAAAAAAATGTTAAATTTAAATTATACTCAAATACCTAGTCCTTTAGATCAGTTTGAAATAAGAAATCTCTTAAGTTTAGATGCACCTATATTAGGTAACTTACATATATCATTAACAAATATAGGATTATATTTAACAATAGGTGGTTTATTAATATTAACTTTAAGTGTATTAACAACTAACTACAATAAAATAGTAAGTAATAACTGATCAATAAGCCAAGAAGCGATTTACACAACAATACATAGTATTGTTACTAGCCAAATAAATCCCAGAAATGGGCAAATCTATTTCCCTTTTATTTACGCTTTATTTATATTTATTCTGGTAAATAATTTAGTTGGGTTAGTACCCTATAGTTTTGCTAGTACAAGTCACTTTGCATTAACTTTTGCCTTAAGTTTTACAATAGTTTTAGGTGCAACTATATTAGGGTTCCAAAAACATGGTTTAGAATTTTTTTCTTTATTAGTACCTGCTGGTTGTCCTTTAGCATTATTACCTTTATTAGTCTTAATAGAGTTCGTTTCCTATTGTGCTAGAAGTGTATCGCTGGGATTAAGATTAGGGGCCAACATAAAAAGATGAGATTAGGTATCTTAATCTAATTGTGTTCAAGAACCAAACTCCGGGTACTCCTTAAAGCTTATGGTACCAAACTATAATTGAAAAATTATAAGTGGATGAACTAATTACTCATGTATGGTAATAAATCATAAGATTCTAGTAATAGAAATAGGTAATCGCGGATCTAAATCAGATCATAATTTGTAAAAGAGCAACGA
This sequence comes from Monilinia laxa, assembly GCA_009299455.1. Lineage (NCBI taxonomy): Eukaryota > Fungi > Ascomycota > Leotiomycetes > Helotiales > Sclerotiniaceae > Monilinia > Monilinia laxa. Next base: position 21,100 of record VIGI01000032.1, read on the forward strand.
GTAGACGGTTCTTCCATTAGTAGCGAAGCACAAACTAATGGTAAGGTGTACTCTAGTCGCCGGGAAATCCGGTTCTTAGGAGAAACTAAATAACCTAAGATTAAAGTTATCACAATAGCCTATCCTCATCTTATAATATTTTGGCGAATTACGTAATGTAAAGTTTATGTAGTAACACTTTAAAGAAAGGATAAAGTATTTAAACACCTTTAAATAAGGGGGACAAAGTTTATATATACATTAACTCGAGGATAAAATTATGATTCATTTATTAGTAAGCAAATCACTATGTATTTTATCTTTCATTAAAACTTATCCTTCTGATATGGAAGAGAAATTAAGTTTAAAAACATCTATTTATACTCCGAAAAGGTTTCATTGAATTCACAGTCAAAAACGAATTGGCATTACATCAACCAATTTAAGTAATACACACTTTAAAGGGGAAATAAACATAATAACTATGTCTACTTCTTCATCTGAACTTGAACCTGTTGTAATTTAGACTAATCCTGATGAAGATAAAGGATTGATCGCTAAACAAAATAAAGATAAATCTGGTGTTTATCGTAGAGTTCACAAGGGTTCAGGGAAAAGTTCTGTAGGTTCTTCTACAACAAACATAACAAAAGATAAAAGTTCGTGTAGGAGGAATGTACAGAGGATAAATTTGTGGTTACGAAAGCAAGGACCCCTATTATATTCTTACACAAATAAAAGGTATATTTTTAAATATAATATAACTCAGCGTAGAAATTACTCACAGGTTACAAATGATAAACATAAGGAAAGCGTTATTCCTGTTGTAATATACTCTGACGCTTCTACTGACAAGTCTATTATACTCAAGGATAATAAAAATAAAGCCGGAATTTATCTAACTTTTTTGCCTTTTTTTTTATTATTACAACTTTGTTACTACGTAGTAATTATATTATTTATAAAAAAAAAAGGCAAAAAAGTAAGAGTTAATAAAGAGAATGGTAATTACTACGTCGGTAGTAGTGAAAATCTAACAGATAGATTTAGAAAGTACTATAGCTTCAGGAATATTTCCTTAGAGTTGTTAAAGGGTAAAAGCCTAATTTCTAGTGCTGTTGTTAAGTATGGTTTAAAAAACTTTCAATTGGAAATATTAGAATACTGTGAGGCAGGAAACGCAATAAGTAGAGAGCAATATTATCTAGATTTACTAAAACCCAAATATAATATACTGACAAGAGCAGGTTCAAGACTTGGGCATATTCATTCCTTAGAATCCAGGCTTAAAATGAGTAACTCATCTAAAGGGCGAAAATTTTCTGAAGAGACTAAAAAATTACTTAGTCTTGCTTTTTTTTCCTTTTTTTTTTATTAATATATAAAATATTAATAACGTTATAAATATATTTGTAATTAATAAAAAAAGGAAAAAAATTAGAAAAGGTATGAATAATCCAAATTTTGGAAAAACACATAGTGAAGAAACAAAAGCCTTAATTACCTTGGCCAAATTAGGAAAATCTGTTCTTTCAGAAACAATGAAATCAAAAATGAGTATAGATAAGGGGACAGCCCTAAATGTTTTAGACTTAAAAACAAATGAAACTTCCAGGTATTCTTCCATAACCAAAGCGGCAGAAGCTATGGGAGTTTCACAAGCTGCAATATCAAAAAGGTTTAAGAATATGACTCGAGGTCCACTCATAGTCAAAAAGCGATATAAAGTAGAAAAAGTAGAAGAAAGTAACAGTTAGTTATAAAATAAGAGGATGATAGATTTAGACGATACTTTAATCATAGCTATTTGTCAAGCAGTAAGAGAGGTGCATCTCTTATTTGTAAGGCACTTTTAAAATATGGTTATGCAGGGTTTAGATTAGAGATTTTAGAATACTGTCCTATTTCAATAGTACTGGATAGAGAGCAGTTCTACATAGATAAATTAAATCCTGAATACAATATATTAAAAATAGCTGGGTCTAATTTGGGATACAAACATAGCGAAGCCTCTCTTAAACTTATGAGTGAAGCTTCCAAAAGTAGAAATGAATCCGAAGAAGTCCTTATGTTTAAAAGAGAGATTATGTTAGATCGAAAATTATCTGAAGATCATTTGGAAAAAATGGCTAAAAATAATCCCTTTAGAGTGCATATTCTTCTTTCTAATCTCGAAACAGGAGAGAATAAATAATTTACTTCTTTGATACAGGCTGCTCTGTTTTTAGGTGTTCATATGACTACTGTGAAAAGGTATTTAGTTAATAACAAACCATACAAAGGTTATATGATTACTAAAGCTACATCTAGTTTAGATTCCTCATCTGCCTCTAATCTAACTAATTCAAAACAGGCTGTAGAATTAACTAACAGTGTTACAGGGATTACCAAACAATTCTCTACGATGAAAGCCGCATATCAATTTTTGGGTATATCTCCTAGACGACTTTTAAACTATTTAAATAATAAGTCGGCTGCGCCGTCTACAGATGGGCAAGCTAGTACCATTAAAGGGTACATTATATCTAAAATAGACTCAGACTCAGTTAAACAAAACTGTAAAACTATAGAAGTTACTAATATTCAGACAAATGAAGTTATTAATTATTCTTCGATTAGTTCAGCAGGTGAAGCTCTGGGTATTCCACAGTCAAGTATTTCTGTTTATTTAAGTAGAAAACGTACTACTCCGTTTAGAGGTATTTATCTTTTAAATTAGTTTAAGTTGTCTAACATGAGAATAAGTGGATGGTTAATATAGAGTCCGATGCAACCCAGTATATCTTTAGACTTAAAAGAAAATAGAATTAAACCTTTTAAAGGTAAATATTTCTTTTTATTAGTAGACTAGACTAGAATACTCTATATGCTGAGAACTTTATGTTAATAAATGACGTAATCTGAGGATGAATTTGTGGAGCGACTTTCAGGTCACATGCTATTAAATATCCTATCTGGTTTCACATATAATATAATGACAAGTGGTATAATTTTTTTTTTCTTGGGTTTAATACCATTAGCTTTCATTATAGCCTTTTCAGGTCTTGAGCTGGGAATTGCCTTTATACAAGCACAAGTTTTTGTGGTTTTATCTTCATCATATATAAAAGATGCTTTGGATTTACACTAAATAAAGTTAAAGTAGCCCTTACAGGTTATTTTAACTATATTGAGTCTATTTTAATTATTAAAATAGAAAGGCAGTGTATTCAAACATCTTTTAGTATACCTTCTATATACGATATTTATCCTTTATTTTATTCTTTATTTACATTATGCTTAGTACCTTTGCACTATTTAAATCTGTACATTTTAGCTACAGTTACGGCTAGTACTATGCATGATGCATCTTTAACTATTTTATTAATTTCGGGAGTTTTCTCTTGTACTACTTTTTTTATATTATTTGTTATATGATTTAATTTCTATTCTGGGAATAGAAATAATATATTTTTAATATTACAAATCTTTATTTTCTTATATAAAAATAAGAATAAAAGTATGAAATTTTATATTATAGCTTTATTACTTGTATGTATTGGAATTAACTTATTAGCAATAAACACATTTATGGCTTTATTTGATATTGGTTCCTACACTAATTTATTATCATATTTATATCTACGGTTAAATTTATTTCCTTTTACTGTGTATATTAATAATGTTATAATGACTAAGATTATAAATTATTACGTTTACAGATGTAAAACAGAATATAGCTTATTTAGTTTAAATATGTTTAGATCTATAACCTTGCCAAATTTATTTTTGATGGGTGGTTTTATTAGTATATTTAATTATTTAAATATAGATTTAGCGGACTACTTATTAAAAGCGGACCCTTCTGGACCAGGTGGAAATCCAGGGTCAGGAGGAGATGTCGGACCAGTAGGAAATCCCGGACCAGCAGGAAACCCTGGCCCAGGTGGAAACCCAGGTCCAGGCGGAAACCCCGGGCCAGGAGGAAATCCTCAGCCCGGCGTAGTTGGGCCTAATATGGATACAATTAGGGCTAAGGTTCAGTGAATGTGGGATCACGGAAGTAGAAGTAAACACGTTTTTTCTAGATGAAGCATAGGTGCTGATGGGTTTGATCCCAATATTACAGGAGAAGAAATGACTTTTTTATCTCAAAAGGTACAGGATAAGGGTTTGGCAAATACTTACCCTTATACTATACGTAGGTTAACTGTAAATAATGAATTACGTAGGCCTTATAATCACATGGGTCTCATGAGAGTTGTAAGAGTGTATACAGGTGCAGATCTTAAATTCTTAGATAGGTACGAAAATTTTGTTCCTGGTACTCCAGCTGAAAACTTTAGAGCTACAGAGTTTACTCCTGTACGGCCTTCTAAAGAGTTTAGAGGGTTCTTAAAAACAATTAATTAGTTAATTGCTCTATAAGTAGTTGGTTTGTCATCCTTAAATTTATAACTAGGAATTTTAATTTATTAGTTAAAGGCTAAGCTAAACATGTTATAATAGTAAACACTATTAAACCAGGAGTTATAGAGTAAAGATAGTTAACTATCTTGAAGGTAGATAGCTACCTTCAAGATAGTTATCTATTTTGAAGGTAGATAACTATGTTGTGAGGCGGGGAGGGGCCTTTAAACGTTTATATAGAAAAATTTTCATTTTGATTAGAAGAATAATAATCTAACTTTTTATGGTAGGATCTTCAGCTGAATTTATAGCATTTTTAGATACTCTAAACCAGTTAATTTACCTATAGTATTTTGTTAGTCTTTGTTCTGGCTTGCTTTTAAGTATATTTAAGTATATCCGTTATAATAACTCTTGATTCGCGTATAAAAAAAACCTTTTAATAGACCAAAAATTTTTATTAGCTAAAGGCTAAGCTAAACATGTTATAATAGTAAACACTATTAAACCAGGAGTTATAGAGTAAAGATAGATAGCTATCTTGAAGGTAGATAACTATGTTGTGGGGCGGGGAGGGGCCCTTATATGTTTAGGTTTAAGGTTTATTAATAAAGAATAGCTCCCTGGTTTCACCTGTGCTAACCTGTGCTAACCTGATTCTCCCCCCCCCCATGTTTGCAGTGCAGGGGTATATATGCAAAGCAGGAGAGAGGCGCAGGCATAATTTATTTATAAAATAAATTCCTCTTTTTGTATTAACTACTTGTTATAGCTTATGAATAATTTAGTAATGGTTAAACCTGTCCCGTCGGGTGTACAATAAAAAAAAAAATCTTACTATTTGCTGGAAAGCTCTAATGCCTTAAATACTTGTAATAGTAAAAATTTTAAGTATATTATAATGAGCAATCAGCAGGAAACCAAAATTAGTCTTAAAATTATTAGATTCTTAAATCTAAACACATCTATATTGTGCGAAGTTATCTTTTTGGATTTATTAGGGGCTCCTCAGAGACTATACGTAAGATACTATTTAATTAAAGGTAGTATAAAGATATAGTCCATTTTTTTTTTTTAGATAAATTAATCTTAATTTGTTTTTATGATTCATAATTATAGCTTGAAGTCTATAACTAGTAGGTCTTGCTTTGCACCTATAGAAGGGTTTTCTGATTTTGTCTTCAAGTTATATCAAATATGCCTTGGATTTATATATAATTGTATTATAATTTATTTTAAGTATAGTTGAGTAATGCCTATTATTCTTTTTATAATTAATATTCTTATCTCCGTATTCTTTTATTTAGACTTACATATGATGTGTAATGTATTTTTAGGTGAATATTTAAATATGATGAGTATTAATGATATGTTAAACCCAGAGTCTTCAAGTGATAATAATCTTGGAGGTAATAACGCGGGGTCAGATGGTAACAAGCCAGGATCTGAGGGTAACAACTCAGGGGGTAATGGTGATGATTCAGGAAACAATGTTCCAGAGGGTAGTGAAGACATACGTAATAGTGTAGAAAGTAAATTTCGTATACAATATGATTACAACAAAAACGTACCTATTAATAAAAGGCCTGATGTCTATTCACATGTAGGTGCTGGTAAGTTAAATCAAAAGGAAGTAGATTATATACATAAATATGTTCATTTTAATCCTTTTTGGCACTATAGTATATCTAAAAACAAGCTTTTACGAAGAAAGGGTGTTAAAGCTGCTACAGGGGTAATACGGGTTACACAACACGATATAAATTATATGTCTAGGTTTCCAAAAAATTAGTATATATATAACAAGATAAGTAATGTTCTAGTTAATTAATCTACAGTATTTTGTTAGTCTTTGTTCTTAGGTTTAAGTGAATCCAACTATATATCTATTAAGTTAGAATTAATATTTTAATTTAAGTAAGATTTTAACTATATGGAAAATAGATGTAATTAAAACATTAATTTGAAAATATTTTTCTAATGTTTTTAGTTATATAATTAGTTTAAATTACACTTTTTATATAATTATGTTTATTACTTGTCAAGTTTAATGGCTTAATCTTGCTTTACTGTTTGACTTACACGTCTATCAGTCGCGTAAGCGGGGCATATGATCACAAGATGCAGAAAGGAAAGGTCTTGGATTTTTGAAAAAGCTACGCTAGGGATGTTAGTCCTCCAATGTTTTATTTCTTTAATTTTTAGCGAATAAACCTATTGGTTAATTATTGGGTCAATTTCAAGAATAACTTATAAAGTTCACTTGAAGCGAAATTTACTTAAGCATTATCTAAAAAAAGATAAAGAAGTAAAACCGTTCAACGACTAGAAGGTGAGTATGCTAACAATAATCCTTCTCTTAAGCCCAACATATTTATTTTTCTTGTATATATAAACTATAGTATTCATAGTCGGGATTGAAAATTACGAATAGTATCTTCAGATACCAAAGACTACACGCCTGACATCTTATTTAAATTTAAACCTAAATCTAAATAAGGCTGAAGACATAGCCTTTTTCCCACCAAGTTTATTTTTCCCACCCAGCTTTTTTTTTATTATTATAAATAATTGCTTATTATGTAAATAGTATTATATAATAATAAAAAAAGGGGAAAATTAGAAGCTGGGGACAGTGGTACTTAAATGTAATTTTTAATTCTTTCAGTGTAATAACTTTGATATAATTAATATTAATATTAATATTAATGAAATAGACTCAATTAAATATTGAGCATGAGCAAACATTTTAAAGCAAAAAAAAAAAATTTTTATAAAAATGAACAATCAAAACCGAGTAAAATATCAGTATAAAATTTATCGCACTAATCTTTCATATTTAATGGTTTCAAAATCTTTATCCCGTATAGCTAATATAGTAGCACGTGACCGTAAAATTAGAGAATTTTCAGTTTCTAATGGTTTTATGACGGGTAAAGTTACTTCGACCACGAAAACGAAGGATAATCCTGATTTGGCTCTGAATATATATGAATTGGCGGATAATGCAGAGGCAAAGGCGGAGGAATATAGTGATAACTGAGATGAAGATCAACAAGGTGATATTCATAAGGATAATGAATATAAAAAATTGATGTACAAATCTGAGGTGTACCGTTATGTTAGATCTGAAATCAATGATCTGCCATCTGATGACGAAATGAAGAAGGCTAGAAGTATTAAGGGTTTAATTAGTAAGTATACTAAAGGCGGGAGTGGGTTTGAACCTAAATCTTCTGCAGAATTAGATGGATTGAAAGATATGACTGAAAAAGTTTTACCTACACCCAGACCCGACTGGTCTGCCTATAGTTCTAATCCTTCTGGTACTTCTGGCTCTACCGGCACTTCCGGTTCTACGAGTACTCCGGATAATCGTAGCCCTGTGGATTATGTTGTGGGCAAACAACAGTGTGAACCGTTCGATTTTACGGATAGTGAAGAATAAATTTGTTTTGTTTAATAGTTACTTTAAAGTTTTAAAGGTTTAGAGCCAAAGTTGGGATCCATTAGTAGGGCTGGTTTTATTTTAACGAGGATTTTAAAAAATTTAGTGTGGGATTTTCATAATTTAGCGTTGCATTATATACAGAAAATAAATATGAAGAAATAGTCTGAACCATTTTGTGAAAAATGGAATAAAGAAGTAAACAAATTTCTTTTATTAACAAATATTGAACAGGCTAATTGCACTCAATTAGTACTCTTTGGCGCAGTTAGCCACCTCGATGTCGGCTTAACTTATCCACATGAATGCAGGAATCATGAAGGGTTCGACTGTTCGTCGATTAAAAAGTTACACGAGCTGGGTTAAATATGTCGTGAGACAGTATGGTTTCTATCTTCTAGAGGAAATTAGAATAAAATAAGCATAGCCAAGATGGCAAATAATATGGGCTTTATTGTTTTAGCGTTAAAATAATAAAGCCTCTATTAAGGAATATGCTGTAGATGGTTCTATATTTGGATCCAGCAAAGCAGGGAGCAAGTAAACCTTAGACTTATCTTTTAAATATTTTAGGATAAATATTTATTAGCTAAAGGCTAATCTAAACATGCTATAATAGTGTTTATTAAAACCAGGAATTATTTAGTAAAGGTAGATAGCTATCTTGAAGGTAGATAATTATGTTAAGGGGCGGGGAGGGGCCCCTTATATGTTTAGGACGGGTTTAGCTACTGCTTATACTTCGGTTTAGTACTTATGACCTATCTGGAAAAATAGCGTATTGGATTTATACTTATAATATATAAGACATTTTTATCTAATCTCTAGAAAGTTAACTTGTTTTTATAGTTATCTAATAAAATATATCCTTTGCCTATTAATTAGTATAAATTTATTTTAAAAGGAAAATGTCTAAATTTGGTCTGAATATTTATTAGTAATACAATACAGATTAAAATACAGATAATTATAATTAATATGGCTTCGCTAGAAAAAAAAAAAAAATAAAAAAAAAGCTTTTTTTTTCTTTTTTTTATAATAAGGGATATAAATTCTTATTATAAAAAAAAGGTCGGACCTTTTTTTTTATAAAAATACTAAAGAATAAGGAGTAACTGTTTTATATTTAGGTGTATTAACAGGTTTGACCTAAAAATTTTATTTAAATAAAATATATTTAATAAGTATATTTTATATTTAAATTAAGATTTTAAATAAGTATAAATGTTATATTTATTTACATTAATATCAGTAATTTAAGTCTTTTTAGTTACTGCACCTTTTTTTTTATTATATACTATGTTACAGGGTTTTTAATAAAGTTTAGCTTTTATACTTTAAAGTATATAGAGACCTTAGTTTAATGGTAAAATACGAGACTTTTAATCTTTGTTATATGGGTTCGAATCCCATAGGTCTTAAATTTTTAAACTATTTTTAGGTTTATTTTTACAATTAAAAATAAACGGCCATAGGTTAATGGTAGACCTTTCGTCTTCCAAACGATTTGTGTCGATTCGAATTCGGCTGGCCGTAAGGGTTAATATTCTAATTGGTAAGAACCTTCTTTGTCATAGAAGTGTATATCGGATCGAGGCCGGTTTAACCCGTATACTTATATATAATAATATAAAGTATTTAGGAAAAGTTGTTATTGGTAAAACGAGATATTTGCTAAATATTGTGTTCTACACCTGGATGTTCGAATCATCTCTTTTCCGATATAATAGAAATTATAAACAGTATACTTTAATATTAAAATATAAAGAGCATAGTTTAATGGTAAAATTTGAAGCTTCAAACTTCACCTTCTCAGTTCAAATCTGAGTGCTCTTGATGGTAATTTTTTCTATATTATTTTTATTATTATCTAATGCCGTCACTTTAAGACGAGACAAATCTATACTTTTTAGTAGAGTAGCTATCACAGTTTTACTCTATTCTTCTTTAATTGCTTTTTATAGCTTATACTTTTGTTTAGACAGTGGTATAGGTTTATATGGTGGTTTATTCCATGCTACAACTACAACACACATGTTTTTCATATTTTTATCTTTTTAATTAGTGCTGCAATATTACAATTAACAGCTTTTTATCCAAGAAAAGTATGAATAGCTGAATATTCTTCAATAAGTAAGTTGTTATTATATAACTTTCTTTACTATAGATCAAAAATAGTGAATAAAATGGGAGAGCAATTTAAAATTATTGAATATCCTTTAATATTATTATTCATTATAACAGGAGCTATATTTTTAGTGTCAACTAGTGATTTAGTTTCTATTTTTTTATCTATAGAGCTGCAAAGTTATGGACTATATTTACTTAGTACATTGTATAGAAACTCCGAATTAGCCACAAGCGGTGGTTTGACCTACTTTTTATTAGGTGGTTTAAGCTCTTGTTTTATACTTTTAGGATCTAGCTTGCTATATGCAAATTCGGGTACAACTATCTTAGACGGTATATACGTTATTACTAGTTTAAGTGATATAGGAAACAATGGTCATGCTTCCGCAGAGAATATTTTGTATTGATATAAACCTTATTACATAAATTTTTCTTTACTAATTATGAGCGTAGGATTCTTATTTAAAGTTTCAGCTGCACCTTTTCATTTCTGAAGCCCTGAAAGATGATTTGGGAAATCATCAATAACATTGTCATCATGTTTACGGGGCCAATTGCCAAATTCCGGGGACACCTTAGAACTTAAGGTACCAAGCTATAGTTGAGAAACTATATGTGGCTGAACTAATTATTCAGGTTTTTTTTTCAATTATTTACTAAATAATTGAAAAAATAAGGTAACAAGCCTTAAGACTTCTGAAAAGAGAGTAGGTTATCGCGGATCTAAATTAGTCACTGGATTATATATAAATAAACCACAAACTATAAAAGAGCAACGAGTATACGGTAATTGACACGAGGCGAAGCGCTCGTGTTTAAGATGTATTCTATTAGGTTTCGAGAGAAAACCGTTTAGTAAAAATCCCTTCTAACCAAATTATGCAAAGACGACTTTATACAAATAGTAACAATACAAACCTTAAGACATACTCTGTGCTTAACCTACCTTGATTTGTTACAGGGTTTACAGATGCAGAAGGATGTTTCACCATTATCGCACGTAAATCAACTAAAAGTAGAACTGGTTGAAAAATCGAAGCTAATTTTATTATCAATCTTCATAAAAGAGATGTTAAACTGTTAAAAGATATTAAAGGCTTTTTTGGGGATATAGGTCGAGTAAGTAAAGAGAGAAATGGTTGTTGTGATTTTACGGTCAGTTCTTTAGACCAAATTATTACAGGAATCCTTCCGCATTTCGATAAATACCCGTTAGTCTCTCAGAAACTTGCAGATTATATTTTGTTTAGAGAGGTTGTTATGATAATGAAACAAGGTGGACATTTAACACCTGAAGGTTTAAAAACTATTCTTAATATTAGAGCTTCTATTAACAGAGGGTTAACTCCCGCCTTGAAAGAAGCTTTTCCTGATTATGTTCCTGTGACAAGACCTTTAATTGATGTACACAAGTCACTACCACTCCATCCTTGTTGAATTGCAGGATTTGCTGCTGGTGATGGTTCTTTCATGGTTAAGCTGAGAGTTGATAAGGATTATAGTGCAGGGGGTCGTGTTGAGTTAGCTTTTGTTTTAACTCAACATGTCCGTGATTTGTCTCTTATTAAATGTTTAGCGGATTAAATGTGAGGCGGCCGGCGGAACGAGATTCTTTTCTAATTCTCATCTTACTAAGGAAGGATTTGAGGGAAATTCAATTATTAAGGCTGGAATGAATAAAGGTAGATATAAGAATGAACAATTTAAATTCTTCATGACAGACTCTAGTAGCAGGCGGTTTGCCTTTAACTGATAAAATGATTTTGTTTTATATTATCTTTGTATATAGTTTTAGTTCAATTTGTACGATAAATTTTACTCCCAAGGATGTGTAAAAAACATAGTTACACATTTGTAGCTAATAGTAGCTAAGATATCTATATTTATGATTTTTCTTAGAATTAGTACATTACACAAGTAATTCATTATTTTCTTTCCAATATAATTTGAACTTACAAGTTTACTAGTTAGCTCTTTACTTTCACTAGTAATAGGTACAGTTTGTAGGTTTTAACACAGTTAAGAATAAAAAGATTATTTGCTTATAGTACTATAAGCTCACGTAGGTTTTATATTACTAGCATTGAGTATTAACAGTATAGAGTCTATTCAAGATTGCTTTATATTTTACTTAATGCAATTACTCTCAATTAGTAATTTAAATGCCTTCATAATTTTAATAAGTTGGGTTTTTCTCTTTACTATTACGTTAATGATAATGAAGAATATAAAATATAGCCGATATAAAACAACTCACCTTACATTATTAATTAGTCAACTGCAAGGTTACTTTAATCACCAAAACCTTTTCAAGCCTTAAGTTTTACTATTACAATATTTTCTTTTGTGGTATACTGACACTTTAATAGGATTCTTTGCGAAACAGATGGTTTTAAGTGCTGCTTTAGATAGTGGTTACGTATTCCTTCACATTAGTAGGGAATTAACAAGTGTAATAAGTGCAGTATACTTTATACTTATAAACATAATAAAACAAGTTTTTTTTGAAAAACCTGAATATAAAAATAAACCCCGGAAATAGTAAATATAAACTTTACATGGTACGTATTTATTATTAAAAATAATGTTTAATTAAAAATTAACAATTTAAATTAGACAAATTTTATCTCTTTATCTATTAACTATAACAATTTCTGTATTAACCTAATAACTATTATTTATATTTCACCCCACAGAATGATTAAGTCATGGCTAATATATTTAGCATTAATATTATCGCTTAAATGACTTAAGTACTATCTTTTTTTTTGTATTTATACCTATATTAGCAGTTATAACATTAGTTGTTATCTTAATATTTGCTATTCACAATCCTAAAAATTTTGAAATGGGAAATCAATATAAATTGGTTTCAATAGCTTGATTCTGATACTAAGCCATATTAGTTATTGTGGCTTGAAGTCCTTAGTAAGTTATTAGTTGTTTAATTATACATAATGTAATAAAAGAGGTGATTTCAAGTACAATTCTTTTATAATGTTAACTGTACCCAAATGATTAGTTTGGCCCCTTATTACCTTTTAGGTTAAAGGTTAGTATTCTGAAGATTTACCAGTTTGGTTCTTAATTAAAGCTTGCTTAATTTTTCACTTTACTACTTCTAACATTCTCAAATCCTCCCCTCTAAGTCAGCTATAAGTAGGAATCAAACTATAGTCATTAAAGTAGGGTATTGATAACTTATATCCTGGTGAAATACACATGGCTTAATAAATATTAACTGTATTTAAATTATGTATAATAACTTTTATATTACACTTTAGACTAAACACCAAATTTACTCTATTATTGACTTTTTCTAAGCTTCGCTAGAATATACTAGAGAAAGCTTGTATACTTGCACAGGAAGAGCCTAGAGCTTTACGAGAAAATAAAGTAATACGGTCCAAATAAAAATATAATTAATTACTAACTTCTTTTTTATGTAGCCTTCTATTTTTCTAAAAAAGGTATGCCTTAATTTTCTCTTGGAACAGTATCGGGTACAACTAAAATTTAGCACAGTCCGCAAGGAGTAAAGGATTAGTATTAACCTTTTCATCCGTAATGATTACACAATGTTTACGAGAAGAGTATTAATACTTCTTCAACGAAATTACTCATTTTTACCATTCCTTAACTCGAATTTTCAAGGTCATTAATTAGAGGTTAGTTCAGAAAAAAGGTCCTATCAACAGTTGGCTGACTAGAAGTAAAAGTCGTTGTTATTCATTGACTTAAAATGAGATTATTAATTTGACACTTGTTCCGATAAATGATGGCCTTGTTCTTTAATAATAAGAATTCTTTCATCTGAAAAATAACCGCTTTCTACGTCAAGTAAGACTAAGAAAGGGATAAATCTAGTTATATATGGGATAAGAGCAGTCTCAATTCTAGTATGGCAGATGATAGGATTATTAGTCTTGCATTTAGAATACCAAAGGGCCTAATAATTACCTCGAACTTCGCTAGTAGATTTCCAAGATAAATCTTTATTTTCCCACATTGAAGGTTTGTAGAAGACTGACATAGAAGTCTAATCGAATTGGTTACGTTTATTGATGCTAAAAATTTCTTCTTCTATAACCCTAGTATCATAAGGAGTTATACGAATTTCTTTAAATTGCATGGGTAAAATTCTTAATTCATACCGTTTTTTAATCCTTAAATATTTTTATGTCTAGCCCCTTTGGCGAAGCACAAGGGTTAGAATAGAGCTCAAAGCTTTAGAAAGTCTCTATAATTAACCTTTTGAAAATGAAGCGGATATGAGAAATATTTTAAGTAATTGTGCTATGTTCTTTAAGTTTGTTACAGTAAAAGCTGAAAAATTATGGTAGGAAACTTCTCAACCTAAGTGTTTTATGAATATAATATAACACATCTATATCGTCTTTATGTAAATTAATCTGAATCTAAAGGCACAACTTTAATATTAGAATTACCTTTCATAAAACCAGCAATTAAAAAATTTCATTCGTCTAGAAAGAGTAGCTTGTTTCTATTTAGTCACGCTGGCTGTGCGACAGTAAACAATTCCTTGGTAGGTATGGATAAAATTGTTGATATGCCTTCTATATTTGAGAAGTATCTTTTTTAGATTAATAATTTAGGTCTACATTCATAAACTGCGTAGCAAGGAGAAGCTGAACTTGTAGAGCTTGTTTGTTCCTATGTTAATTTAAAATTTTATTCCTTTATTAATTCTCGATATGGATCAGACTATTCGTTAATTAGTAGTTTTATTTTTGCTCCCCTCCGGTGAAATGGGCCATTAAAAACTGGTAGAATAAATAAATATTTAATTATAGTAAATTACCTCGAACTTAAGATAAATTCATTAACGGAGGATTTCGCTACATAAGTATTTATTTTTGTCTTAAATAAAAACATTTATAAATGTGTGGCAAAGCAACGGAAGATTTTATTGTAAATATTTTGTCTTCTAAACGTTCTTGTTCTCATCAATTAGCTGAAGATCTATTTAAACAAGCTTCGCTAATAGACTGAAAACTTAGCCTTGAATTAATAAACATTAGTTTGTATTGGACTAAGTTTAATCCATTAATTAATTAAAAAATGGAAAGGCATTAAAATTAAATTTGGCATAATTAATACTCTATTAGTCAACTTAAGTACAATTAATATAATGTTTCATAGTCTGGATCTTAACCCGAGGTTCTAAAGTCCATTGTGATTTATAGAACATAAAGCCTAATAAGGTTAAGGCTTTAAGTTTATACAGTGAACATACTGTTATTAAATCTATCATTACTTTGATTTTATATCTGTTAACCGAGATTATATATTATAACGTACTAAATTTCTATTACCAGCTTCTAAATACCTATTAATTAAAACCCTTAGATAAATTTTCTATAAAGGATTTACGCTACCATTATAATTTGGTCTCTTACTTTACCTACTTTGTATTGTTTTAGCTCAAATGGATTAGTTGAATTAATAATAATTTTTTTTTCCGTTTAATAGTTAGAATACAATATATGAACAAATTCAATACTGTTTTTGACTTTATTCAGTTTTTGTATTAGACTAATTTGGTATCATAGCTAAAAGTAACAATAGTAATATTTAAATATGTTCCACAGTTAATCATCTAATACATATATTTATATGTTATTAATAAAAAATCATGGAAATAGTTAAATCTACAATTTTTTTATTTTATATTAATAAATCTATACCTAAAAGCTTGTTAAATTAAACTATTTTCTGTTAATTATTGTCTTTTATAGTAATTCTTTTACTAGATCTAGGGCTCTAGTGTTCTAGTGAATACATTAGGGTTAAAGAATATAATAGTTATTTGGTATAAGTAAAACTTCTAAGCCAGTAAATCAGCTTAGCTATATCTTATTATTAGGTATCGTATTACATATTTAAAAATAGTAACTATTGTGCAAAGTATATCTTAATATTTTACTTTTATTGAGCATACAGTAAGTTAGCAAAGTTGCCTATTATAGTATGGTTAATCTTAATATGATTTAATGTTTAAGAAACTAACGTTGGATCCTAGAAGAATAAATATACGAATAATTGACCGATAAAAAGAACTGGTAAATCCCTTTAACGAGTAAATATCTGAATAATAGAATTAATTAGAGTGATTAGTTCATTAGATCTATAAACTATACAATTCATAATATGTAGGATATTAGAGCTCATTATTTTCTATGGGAAAGTTTTTGATTCTTAATTCTGTAAAGATGGTTAATAGTTAATAATAGATAATCGGTTAATAAACTAAGACATGTTGCTAGATATGTATTTGTAAATACTATAGGTAATCCTTAAAGGATATAATACGTAAATAAGATTGAGCATTATAATTGCTATAGTAATGTTTTAATTCACTTTTGTTCAGTGAACCAGTAATAATTTGATAAATGTTAATAAAGCAATTTTTTAATAGTAAGAAGAATTTAATTTAAGTAAGGTTAAGAAGTATAATAAACTTTATCTAAAATAGATATTAATTTAACTTCATATACTAGAAAATTAAAATTATATTTTAATATGTAGTTTAGACTATTTATTTTACCTGATTAAAGGCTGCTTCTATTTAAGAATTTCTGATGTAGTATTAGTTAACTTTATTTACTTTTAAGGAATATAACGTAGTTTATATGCTAACGTAAGTACATATTAGATAATAAATACTATAGAATTATTTATTTATTTAGATTTGTTATTACGGTTGATTTGAAAATATTACTTTACAATAAAAGATAATAATTGTTTTTTTTTGATTTACTTCTTTAGCTTTAAGGTTTTTACAGAAATATGAATAAATTGAGGTTTAAATTCTAGTGTATGAATTATAACTTTTAGCTATTTAGAAATCTAATATTCCATTAAGTTTAAGCTAATTTTAAAAACTTTAAAAAAAGTTTAAACATGAATACTTTTTTATTATTATAACTAGATTTATATAAGTTAATAATTTGAAATAAAAGTGAATTTTCGGAAAGTAATTTATATAAAAATAAGTCTTATTAGTTTTATTTGTTAAGGTATTTCAAGAAAATATATAATAATAAGGATAAAAATTACCATTGTTTTAAATATGAATATATACTAGAAATTTTTCTCTAAAGTCACATTATAATTATTATAGAAGTATATTTTAATTAAAAATCTTATTCAGGTAAATATAATGGAATGTTATTATTAGTATAAGAAATTTAAGTTTAACAGTATAGAAATAATGTAAATAAATGCTATTTAATCCTTTTTTTAACAAATTTTGATATAAAATTACAAAACTTAAGATTTTTTCAAGTTAAGGGAAGTGTGCTCTACGATACTGAGGTAAAAAGTCAGAATATATACGAAAGTTTAATAGGTAATCGCGGATCTAAGTCAGTATTATACAATTATAATACTGTAAAAGAGCAACGAGTAAACGGTAGTTGCATTAAATATAATAATAAAAAATACAATTTAATGTTAAGATGTACTCTAGTGGGCTTCGAAAGAAGTTATCAGATCAAAATCCCTTCTAACTCTATAAATTTAATAAGAAATTTATCTACGCTAGAATCTAAACTAGATCCTTCATATGTAACTGGATTTACAGATGGTGAAGGTTCTTTTATGTTAACTATAATAAAGGATAATAAATACAAAACAGGTTGACGTGTTGCGTGTAGATTTGCAATAAGTTTACATAAAAAAGATATAATCTTATTAAATAAGATTAAAAATTTTTTTAATACTGGTAATGTTTATTACACGGGTAAAGATGCTTCACAATACCGTGTAGAATCCTTAAAAGGTTTAGAAAATATAATAAACCATTTTGATAAATACCCCTTAAAAACTAAGAAACAAGTTGACTATAATTTATTTAAATTAGCTTATAATTTAATTAAAAATAAAAATCATACAACGAAAGATGGTTTATTAAAACTTGTTGCTTTAAAGGCGGGTATGAATCGAGGTTTAAATGATGAATTATTGCTTACTTTTCCTGATATTGTTCCTATCTTAATACCTGAAAATTTTTTAAATAAAAGCATAGAACCTTTTTGATTATCAGGGTTTACAGATGCTGAAGGTTGTTTTAGTGTTGTAGTATTTAAAAAATAAGACATCTAAATATGGAGAAGCGATAAAATTAAGTTTTATTTTAACTCAAAGTATTAGAGATGAATATTTAATTAAAAGTTTAATCGAATATTTAGGATGTGGTTATACAAGTTTAGATGATAGAGGAACAATTGATTTTAAAGTCTCTAATTTTTTCTAGCATAAAAGATATCATTATTCCATATTTCAAGAAATATTCTTTGTATGGTAATAAATTTTTAGATTTCGCCGATTTTAGTAAAGTTGTATTATTAATGGAAAATAAAAAACATTTAACTCAAGAAGGATTAGATGAAATAAAAAAAATCCGTGATAAAATGAATACAAATAGAAAACAATAGTTTAAATTACTAAGATCAATTATTATTTATAGGTATGAGAAATTTGATTTAAACGTATCAAGAAAAGGATTCTCCGTTCGAATGTGGGTTCCACAGTTTCTTAGGCCAAAATCGGACTCAGTTCAGCATTTCTTTCTTTATTTTTGCACTTTTATTTTTATTATTCGACCTAGAAATATTATTAGTATATCCCTATGTAGTTAGTGCATATACAAATGGTATATATGGTTTAGTTATAATGCTAATATTCTTTTTAGCATTAACATTAGGTTTTGCCTTTGAATTAGGTAAAAACGCTTTAAAAATTGATAGTAGACAAAGCTTGACTTTACTTGACAACAAATCAAGTAAAGTTGTGTTTATCTCTGGGAGGAATATCTTTTAGTAAATTGTTGTGTACTATTATTATTTACTAGTGCTTATATGTTAATTACTTTTTATTTTTATGATGTGACAGCACAGGCTGACACATTTGATGTTAATTGAAAAAATATCTTTTTTTTTTGAAACTAAAGAGCATAGTGGAATAAAAGGCCCTTCCGAAGGAGGGGTTCCTTAGATTCAGTAAAGAATAAAGTTAATAATCCTTCAACTATAGAAGGATTTAGAATCTTAGCCGAAAACTTTTTTTAGCCGTATTCGTTTTAGATCTATAGCTATAGAAATATTAGAGAAACAAACACCGGATGTAAAATCTATATCATTAGACGTTAATAAGCTTGTAGAGCTATTTAATTCTAAGGTTAGGATTAGCTTTACTATATGTTGATCAAAAATTAGTTGAGGTCATGTTTGACCAATATTAATAAGTAATCCTATTTTTTTTTTTTATTAAAATTTAAGATATTTTTATTTTGCCTACCTTTATTACCTTTTGTCTGTAGTTTAGTAGACTTCTTCTTTAATTTGGCTTCTTATTTAATAGAAGTCTATATTTAGTTAATAGTTACTTACCGTTATTTTTGTATAACGTAGTTTACTATGCTCTGTTGGTTTTATTTTGGTTAATAGAAAATATTTTTTTTTTTTACTTTTGCAGGTTTGTTACAATATACTAATGCGTAATTTATTCAGTGTATATAGACTATTTATGCGTATTATAGCTAATAAATATGCAGAAGTTTCGCGTATTTTAGCTAATAAACAAACAGAAGTTTCGCGTATTTTAGCTAAAATTAAGCTAAAACTTGTTTCATTTCTGCATTCTTTAATATATAATGATAGGGGGTGGGCTAGAATTTATGTAGGTGCTCCAGGTACAAGGCTAAGAGAAAGACCCCATAAACCTATACTAATGCTTTTATCTATACTTAAACGTATTGTTATCTGATTGTCTGCAGGGAATGTACCTTTTCAAAATGAAGTAGAAGAGGAATTTGGTAAAGTGGGGACTGAGCTTGTTAATAGAAGAGCGTGGATAGAGGCTGGAATAAGGGGGGGGGGGTTGAGAGAATCATAATAGTAATAATCTAATGCATGTAGTGCGTATAATCTACGATTCTAATGATAGGATAATAGGTATAAAGGTAGCCATAAATTCTAGATTCTTAACTTCTACTGATAGGGACCTTCTACACTGGAACAGACATTTTGTAATACCTATGTTTCAGAAAAGGGCGCGTGAAATAGCATTAGCTATAACTAGTTTTAGTTGAAAAAATAAACATGTGAACCAGTTGAATGAGCTTAAGTTTCTCGAGGAAATTTCGTTAGTATTTAATCCAAACAGATTTACAAAGGCATCAAGCATTTGTTAATACCTGGAAGATATATGTATGACAGCATTGGCTGGATACATATAACCATAGACTGACGTATAGAAGGGCTCCCGTATACCAGTGGATTCCTTATAGGTTCTTCGTATTATACGATCTATGGCATAGATTTTTAGTTTACATTTTTGATTTGTATGTAAGATATTTAAGATAGATTCGCTTTATTTAAGAACATGAATCGCTTTATTCCGGTATATGTTGTAGATGATTATATCTTTTAGTTGTAGATTTATTATTTATATTATCCTGCATGTTTCATTTATTTTTTCCTTTTTTTAATAAATAATTTTATTATTATTATAGATTTATAATAAAAGGGGGAAAAAATTTTTAGAAGTATAAAAAATTATATAAACTTAATAGTTTTAAATATTATATAGTTGTATACAATATATGCTGTACATAAGTTTCTATTATTAAGTTTTTATGCCTATTTAGAAAATTTACAGGTGTATGGATAATTTTGTTATTTTTAGCCTAGAGAGCTATATTCAACCTTTAAGTTCATGAAATTTAAAAGATTTAAAGAGTATTTATTCTGATTTTTAAGTATGTGATCCTCTCACTGTTAGCTATCCTTTCTTGAATTTTTGAGGGCCTATTTTAAAGAAATATATTCTTTATCTAGAAAAGGCTAGTTTTAGTATTTTTAGTTCTACACTAGCTAAATAAGGCATTAATCTTAGTTTTGTCAGCTTTATTTTGTTTTCTATCTGTTAGATGTACATAAATAGATCTTAATATAGAATAGAGTTAAGGTTATAAACGGAGGCTATATTATGGTCTTAGTATTAATAGGGTCAATAGTCACAGATAAGCGCGGGCTAGGGGGCCTTAAAGGTTTAGCCTTAAAATACTCTTTATATAAATAGATTATTAAGCCTAAAAAAATAAAATTGGAAGCATAGGTGTTTCAATCTGCCCTTCACTTGTTTCTTTTTAGTAAATGAAAAAAAAGGTAAGAATACTTTTGATAAGGTTACTTTTTTATATATCTAGAATAGAAAAAAACATTTTTATAAATATATATGCTTAATATGATAAATTTAAATCTTCTTAATAATTGTGATACGCCTAGACCTTGGGGTCTATATTTTCAAGATAGTGCTACACCGCAAATGGAAGGTCTAGTTGAATTACATGATTTTTAACGTTATTGTGTAAAAAAATAGCCAAACTCCGGGGACACCCTAAAGCCTAAGTTACCAAACATTAAATCTAAAAGGATCACGGTGCGGCTGAACTAATCACTCAGGTATGGTAAGAAGACTTAGTGATATCTGAAAAGATAATGGGTAATCGCGGATCTAAATTACCTCTGTTGTTCAGATATTTATCTTCTACAGCAAGTATAAAAGAGCAACGAGCAGATGGTTATTCAGGATCTAGTTTAGATTCTGTAAGGTGTGCTCTAGTTACTGTGAAAGCAGGTTTTGAAGTATTGAGGCTAAATTTTGGGTATTTTACCGTTAATTTTTGTGTTTATGCCGTAAAAACGTGGAGATTTAAATAAACAGGCTTTAATTATCTCAATCTAATATCTGGTACTTTTATTTTTACAACTACAAACTAAAAGAGGAGTCATCAGCGTACTTGAAGCTTTTTTTTTTGGTTAAACAAGCCTGCTTGGTAGGAGGGTTTGCATGAAACTAAAAGTATGATATATTAGATAAATATGTCCTTCGGTAGGAAAATGTTAAAAATAAAAATTTAGATTCGTTAAATCCTTTTTTTGTTACCGGGTTTTCAGATGGTGAGGCATGTTTTCATCTTTCCATTGGAAAGAATTCTAAATATAAAATAGGCTATTACGTTAATCCTGGCTTTTCTATAGCTTTACACAGAAAGGATACAGCATTGTTGAAAAAAATACAAGCATACTTTGGGGGCATAGGTACTATAAGCCTAAGAAAAGGTGAATTTGCTCAGTTTAGAGTTTTTTCTCTGGAAGACTTAAATATAATCAATAATCATTTTGATAAATATCCTTTGATAACACAAAAAAAAAATAGATTATGAATTTTTTAAAAAAGCCTTAGAATTAATTAAAAACAAACAACACTTAACTAAGGATGGGTTTAATAAAATTGTAGCTCTAAGGGCCTCTATGAATAAAGGTTTACCCGAAAATTTAAAGGTAACTTTTTCGTATATTAGCCCTGAAATAAGACCTTTAGTAAAACCAGCAGACGTACTAAACCCTTACTGAGTAGCTGGATTTACAGCGGCTGAGGGTTGTTTTTTTGTAAAATTAGCCTACAATAAGAATAAAGAAAAACCTAGCATTAAGTTAGGTATTCAAATCACTCAGCATAATCGTGATGCAGAACTAATTAACCGTTTAACTACTTTTTTTAACTGTGGAAGAGTAGAAAATCTTTTAAGAGCACCTGCTGTAAATTTTATTGTTACTAAGTTGTCAGATATAACTGACAATATTGTTCCTTTCTTTGTAGATTATCACTTAGTTGGATCTAAAGCAGATGCCTTTGAAGATTTTAAAAAGATAGCTAGTATGATGACACTAAAAGTTCATTTAACTAAAGAGGGGCTGCTTCGCTGGGAGGAAATAATTCAAATCAAATCTGATATGAATTCTTCAAGACAATAATCTTTAGTAAACAGTGCTAATTCAGATAATTAACAATAGTTAATAATTTATATAATAATTCTTAAAAATGTCTGATTTAAATAATGTAGTATCCATTATGAATATTAGACGATTTAGCATCCGCTAAATTAGTTGGAAGTAAACCGGATTTAACCCTAAAGGATGTTATTTGTATTAGTCAAAAATAATAAATAATTATATTTCATGTAACAATACATATTTGGATAACATTATGTTCTATTTAGTTACAATCTTATTTGGTGTAGGATGAATAATGATTTCTATTGTAAGAAATTATACATCCGTAAATTCACCTATAAGTCATAAGTACTTAAATCATGGTATTATTGTGCCATCTCACAAGTGTTCAAATAATAGTTCTAACCACTCCTTAAATCTATATAATTTTTCCTTTGCCGCAGGCACAATTAAATTTTTAAAAGTACGTGCTTATTCTACCTCTTCAAGTTCAGAAGATAATAATGAATTTAACCCTGATAAATTTATCCCTTCGCTCGCTGTCCCCAGAGGGGAAAAGGTAATTTATGAAGATGTCTTTTCCATGAAAAAGGTAATCTTAAAGGATAATGCAGGTAAAGCTGGAATTTATATGTTTACTAATAAAACCACTGGTGATATTTATGTGGGACAATCCATTGACCTTCGTAAAAGATTCCTGAACTACTTTAATCTAAGTTATATAAACAAGAGGAATGAACTTGTAATAAATAGAGCTTTAATAAAATATGGGTATTCAAATTTTTCTCTGACTATTTTAGAGTATTGTGATAAATCTGATTTGGATGTTAGAGAACAGCATTACTTTTATACTCTTAACCCCAAATATAATATTCAAAAAGTAGCTGGGGGTAGTTCTAGAGGTTTTATCTTGTCTGAGGAAACCAAAGACAAAATTAGTAAAGCCTTAAAAGGAGTTTATAAGGAGGATAAAGCTTACTGATATGGGCGTCAAATGGACGACGCAACCAAGGAACTTATGAGCTCAAAAAGAAGGGGTGAGCTTAATCCTTTATATGGTAAATATCATAGCGATGAAGCTAAAGAGCTAATGAGACAAAAAGCGTTAGGTAGAAAGTACTCTGAAGAGACCAAATTATTAATGAGTACAAAGCGTGGAAATCCTGTAAATATATATGAAAAGTTTTCATCTGAAGGGTTTAAATTAATAGGTAGTTTTGTTTCAGCAAGAAGAGCTGGTAAGTTTTTAGAAATTAGTGGTAGTACTGTTATAAGTTATATGAGATCTGGGGCGGTATTTAAAGACAGATATAAATTTTCATCAAAGTAATGATGAAAGATTATTTTAATAACTATGAGTAAGTTTAATTTCACTGTATGCTGTAAACTCCTAAAGCCTTAGATACCTTAAAGAAAATAAAAATAGGCTTTATCGGTAATAATTCTGAAGGATAAAGCCGGCGGCCGCTTTGCGCGTACGCCCGCCACAATGGACTATTAGCAGGGAACCTCGGGTAAATACCTTAGTAGGATCCTTAGAGACTACACGTGAAAACCATGAGGTAAGACATAGTCCGGTTAAGTGTGAAAATACTTAAGTTTTGACACTAATAGAGTTAATATGAACAATTACTCCTGCCATAATTTTAATTTTAATCGCCTTTCCATCTTTTAAATTATTATACCTAATGGATTAACACTTTAGTCCACCATACAAACTCATAATTGTATGGTTAAAGAGGATTAATTTCAAGGAAGACTGAAAGTTTTCAGTCTATTTGAAGCGAAGCTTGTTGTTAAAGGTAGATCTTCAGCTAATGCTGATGACGAACAAGAACGTTCAACGACTAGAAGACAAAAGTTATTTACAATAATAATCTTCCGTTGCTTTGCCACAGCATGCTTATAAATTTTTTATTTAAGACAAAAATAAATAAAGCTGTAGGTGGTAGCTAGAATATCCTCCGTTAATGAATTTATACTTAGTTCGAGGTAAATTTACTAAGTATTATTGTAAATTTATGTTAGGTTTTCTGGACCAGTTTTTAGATGGCCCATTGTCCACCGGAGGGGGGCAACAAATAAAACCTACTTAATATAACGAAGACATAGTCTGATCCATATCGAGAGATATGGAATTAAAGAATAAAATCTTTAATTAACATAGGTGAACATTAACCAGAGCTCTACAATGTCAGCTTCTCCTGCTACGCAGGGTTATATGAATGGTAGACCTAAATTATTAATCTTAAAAAAAGATACTTGCTCAAATATAAGAAGGCATATCAACCAATTTATACCACAATTATCCATACCTACCAGAGAATTTAGTTTAGCTGTCGCAGCAGCCAGCGTGACTGAAAGTAGGGAAGAAACAGCTACTCTTTCTAGCGAGATGAGGAATTTTTATGAGTGATTTGCTGGTTTTACTGATGCAGAGGGTAATTTCTATATAGTTATTAGCGGGAGTTGTGCCTTTAGATTTCAGATTAATTTACATAAAGACGATATAGATGTGTTATATTATATTCATAAAACACTAGGGTTTGGAGAAGTTCGGTCCTACCATAATTTTTTCAGCTTTTACTGTAACAAGACTTAAAGACATAGCACAATTACTTAAAATATTTGCTCAATATCCGCTTCAGGGTTCAAAATGGCTTAATTATAGAGACTTTTCTAAAGCTTTTGAGCTCTATTCTAACCCTTGTGCTTCGCCAAGAGGGGCTGAGACATTAAAAGATATTTTAAGGATTAAAAACGGTATGAACCGGTTAAGATCTGATTTTACAATGCCAAATTCTAAAGAAATTCGTATAACTCCTTACTGATTACTAGGGTTTATAGAAGGAGAAGGTTCTTTTAGCATCAATAAACGTAACAATTTTCGATTAGACTTCAGTTTATGTCAGTCTTCTACAAACCTTCAATTGTTGGGAAAGATAAAGATTTATCTTGAGAATCTACCTAGCGAAGTAAATACCGAGGGTAATTATGTAGGCGCTTTGGGTATTTCTAATGCAAGAGCTAATAATCCTAATCATCTGCCTAGTACTAGAATTGAGACTGCTCGTATCCCATATATAACTAGTATTTTTATCCCTTTCTTAGAAAGTCTTACTTGACGTAGTAAGAAGCGGTTTGATTTTCAAGATTGAAAGAATATCTTATTATTAAAAGAACAAGGCCATCATTTATCGGAACAAGGTGTCAAATTAATAGATCTCATTTTAAGTCAAATGAATAACAACAGACTTTCTACGGCTTCTAGTCAGCCAACTGTTGATAGGACGCTTTTACTAGCTGAAACTAACCTCTTAATTAATGGACCTTCAAATTTCGAGTTAAGGAATGGTAGGAAATGAGTAATTTCGTTGAAGAAGTATTATAACTCTTCTCGTAGAAACATTTGTGTAATCATTACGGATGAAAAGGGTAATAACTTACATTCCTTTGACTCCCTTGCGGACTGTGCTAAATTTTTAGTTGTGCACCCTGATACTGTTTCCAAGAGAATAATTAAAGGCATACCTTTTTTATTAGAAAATAGAAGGGCCTACATTAAAAAAGAGGAAGTTAGTAATTAAGTATATTCTTTTATATCTTCGAAGATGGACCGCTAAACGAACATTGTGCCCCGGCCTCCGGCCTAGATAGAGAAGTAGTGCTCTTTATTTTTCATCGTAAAGCTCATAATTATAGGCTCTTTCCTGTGCAAGTATACACGGTCAGCTTTCTCTAGGTATACTTCTAGCGAAGCTTAGAAAAAGGTCAATAATAGTAGGTATAATTTGGTTGTTTTAGTCTAAAGTGTAATATAAAAGTTATTATACATAAATTATAAATGACAGTGAAAATGTTAATATTTAATATGACATAACAACGATGGAAGTGAGCGATCCCGCCATGTCTGTATTAGCAGAGGGTCACCAGTGATATTGAAGTTATCAATACCCTGACTTTTTAAATACAGACAATGAGTTTATAGAATTTGATTCCTACTTAGTGCCAGAATCTGACTTAGAGGAGGGAGGATTGAGAATGTTAGAAGTAGATAATAGAGTGAAAAAGCCTTAAGCAAGCTTTAACGGCTCTTAAGTAACCAAACTCCGGGTAAATCCTAAGAGCTCAGAATACTAACCTTTTAACCTAAAAGGGTAAGTAAAGGGGCCAAACTAATCATTTGGGTACAGTAACAAGTTCTGAGATTTAACGAAAGTTAGAATGGATGTTCGCGGATCTAAATCACCTCTTTTTCTTAGTAAATATAGCTTGGCACTTGGCTGAGCTTCCTGACGATTAATGTGTAAAAGAGCAACGAGTAGACGGTTACTCGCCATATATTAGGTTCAAACCTCGAGTACCTCAGAAAGTGAGGGTAGATATATGGTGTAAGGTGTACTCTAATAGCCTATTATTTTTTTTTTTTTATCTTTTTGGCAGCTAGGCAGCCTTAATTTATAGTCTACTACTAATAAATTAAGACCGTATAGATAGACTAAGAAAATCGGAAACGAGGCGTTATGTATTTAGCTTGTACCTAAAAGTCGGTAAACCTCTCTACCCCTGCATGCATGCAGGGGGTTAGGTAAAAGAAGATTAAAGCATGTTTATATTCTGGGATTAAAATGCGTTAGACTTAATATAACTAAAAGGGTCAAACAATCTTTTTCTTGATATGCTTTAGGTATGAGAATGTATAGCGCGCCTGGTATCGGTCCTGAACCATCTAATTTAAGTCCGTGATTTGTCACAGGTTTCACAGATGCAGAGGGTTGTTTTTCTATCACAGTATATAAGGATTTTACGCGTACTACAGGTTGAAGAGTCTGAGCTGAATTTCTAATCGGGCTTCACAGAAAAGACGTAGGACTTTTAAGATAAATTCAAGCTTGTTTAGGTGGTGTAGGGCGGATAGGTAAATTGGCTAAGGATGCTTATGCTTTAAGGGTAAATACTATAGGTGAAATGGTAAAAATAATTCATCATTTTTATAGATACCCTTTAATTTATCAGAAACATGATTATTATCTTATTTGAAGCCTTTCCCGCTAAAGCAAGATCTTACCCTCGCATTAGAAAAAAAAAAAATAAAAATAAAAATAAATATAAATAAAAATACATTCCATTCTTTTTTTTTTCTTTTTTTATAGACCTGATGTAAACCCAGCTAATCATTCACCATGTGGAACAGCTATATTATCGACTTTAGGTCTAATAACGGGTATGATATTAGGCAAAGCTGTATTTAAAGCCTCAGATAAACCTAAATTAAAATAAGCTCTCAAACTAAGAATAGTTAAAAGCCCTTCTTGAGTTATATCCTCCTTTCGCTTCATAATCATAATAATCTCTCTTCAAATAAGATAATAATCATGTTTCTGATAAATTAAAGGGTATCTATAAAAATGATGAATTATTTTTACCATTTCACCTATAGTATTTACCCTTAAAGCATAAGCATCCTTAGCCAATTTACCTATCCGCCCTACACCACCTAAACAAGCTTGAATTTATCTTAAAAGTCCTACGTCTTTTCTGTGAAGCCCGATTAGAAATTCAGCTCAGACTCTTCAACCTGTAGTACGCGTAAAATCCTTATATACTGTGATAGAAAAACAACCCTCTGCATCTGTGAAACCTGTGACAAATCACGGACTTAAATTAGATGGTTCAGGACCGATACCAGGCGCGCTATACATTCTCATACCTAAAGCATATCAAGAAAAAGATTGTTTGACCCTTTTAGTTATATTAAGTCTAACGCATTTTAATCCCAGAATATAAACATGCTTTAATCTTCTTTTACCTAACCCCCTGCATGCATGCAGGGGTAGAGAGGTTTACCGACTTTTAGGTACAAGCTAAATACATAACGCCTCGTTTCCGATTTTCTTAGTCTATCTATACGGTCTTAATTTATTAGTAGTAGACTATAAATTAAGGCTGCCTAGCTGCCAAAAAGATAAAAAAAAAAAATAATAGGCTATTAGAGTACACCTTACACCATATATCTACCCTCACTTTCTGAGGTACTCGAGGTTTGAACCTAATATATGGCGAGTAACCGTCTACTCGTTGCTCTTTTACACATTAATCGTCAGGAAGCTCAGCCAAGTGCCAAGCTATATTTACTAAGAAAAAGAGGTGATTTAGATCCGCGAACATCCATTCTAACTTTCGTTAAATCTCAGAACTTGTTACTGTACCCAAATGATTAGTTTGGCCCCTTTACTTACCCTTTTAGGTTAAAAGGTTAGTATTCTGAGCTCTTAGGATTTACCCGGAGTTTGGTTACTTAAGAGCCGTTAAAGCTTGCTTAAGGCTTTTTCACTCTATTATCTACTTCTAACATTCTCAATCCTCCCTCCTCTAAGTCAGATTCTGGCACTAAGTAGGAATCAAATTCTATAAACTCATTGTCTGTATTTAAAAAGTCAGGGTATTGATAACTTCAATATCACTGGTGACCCTCTGCTAATACAGACATGGCGGGATCGCTCACTTCCATCGTTGTTATGTCATATTAAATATTAACATTTTCACTGTCATTTATAATTTATGTATAATAACTTTTATATTACACTTTAGACTAAAACAACCAAATTATACCTACTATTATTGACCTTTTTCTAAGCTTCGCTAGAAGTATACCTAGAGAAAGCTGACCGTGTATACTTGCACAGGAAAGAGCCTATAATTATGAGCTTTACGATGAAAAATAAAGAGCACTACTTCTCTATCTAGGCCGGAGGCCGGGGCACAATGTTCGTTTAGCGGTCCATCTTCGAAGATATAAAAGAATATACTTAATTACTAACTTCCTCTTTTTTAATGTAGGCCCTTCTATTTTCTAATAAAAAAGGTATGCCTTTAATTATTCTCTTGGAAACAGTATCAGGGTGCACAACTAAAAATTTAGCACAGTCCGCAAGGGAGTCAAAGGAATGTAAGTTATTACCCTTTTCATCCGTAATGATTACACAAATGTTTCTACGAGAAGAGTTATAATACTTCTTCAACGAAATTACTCATTTCCTACCATTCCTTAACTCGAAATTTGAAGGTCCATTAATTAAGAGGTTAGTTTCAGCTAGTAAAAGCGTCCTATCAACAGTTGGCTGACTAGAAGCCGTAGAAAGTCTGTTGTTATTCATTTGACTTAAAATGAGATCTATTAATTTGACACCTTGTTCCGATAAATGATGGCCTTGTTCTTTTAATAATAAGATATTCTTTCAATCTTGAAAATCAAACCGCTTCTTACTACGTCAAGTAAGACTTTCTAAGAAAGGGATAAAAATACTAGTTATATATGGGATACGAGCAGTCTCAATTCTAGTACTAGGCAGATGATTAGGATTATTAGCTCTTGCATTAGAAATACCCAAAGCGCCTACATAATTACCCTCGGTATTTACTTCGCTAGGTAGATTCTCAAGATAAATCTTTATCTTTCCCAACAACAATTGAAGGTTTGTAGAAGACTGACATAAACTGAAGTCTAATCGAAAATTGTTACGTTTATTGATGCTAAAAGAACCTTCTCCTTCTATAAACCCTAGTAATCAGTAAGGAGTTATACGAATTTCTTTAGAATTTGGCATTGTAAAATCAGATCTTAACCGGTTCATACCGTTTTTAATCCTTAAAATATCTTTTAATGTCTCAGCCCCTCTTGGCGAAGCACAAGGGTTAGAATAGAGCTCAAAAGCTTTAGAAAAGTCTCTATAATTAAGCCATTTTGAACCCTGAAGCGGATATTGAGCAAATATTTTAAGTAATTGTGCTATGTCTTTAAGTCTTGTTACAGTAAAAGCTGAAAAATTATGGTAGGACCGAACTTCTCCAAACCCTAGTGTTTTATGAATATAATATAACACATCTATATCGTCTTTATGTAAATTAATCTGAAATCTAAAGGCACAACTCCCGCTAATAACTATATAGAAATTACCCTCTGCATCAGTAAAACCAGCAAATCACTCATAAAAATTCCTCATCTCGCTAGAAAGAGTAGCTGTTTCTTCCCTACTTTCAGTCACGCTGGCTGCTGCGACAGCTAAACTAAATTCTCTGGTAGGTATGGATAATTGTGGTATAAATTGGTTGATATGCCTTCTTATATTTGAGCAAGTATCTTTTTTTAAGATTAATAATTTAGGTCTACCATTCATATAACCCTGCGTAGCAGGAGAAGCTGACATTGTAGAGCTCTGGTTAATGTTCACCTATGTTAATTAAAGATTTTATTCTTTAATTCCATATCTCTCGATATGGATCAGACTATGTCTTCGTTATATTAAGTAGGTTTTATTTGTTGCCCCCCTCCGGTGGACAATGGGCCATCTAAAAACTGGTCCAGAAAACCTAACATAAATTTACAATAATACTTAGTAAATTTACCTCGAACTAAGTATAAATTCATTAACGGAGGATATTCTAGCTACCACCTACAGCTTTATTTATTTTTGTCTTAAATAAAAAATTTATAAGCATGCTGTGGCAAAGCAACGGAAGATTATTATTGTAAATAACTTTTGTCTTCTAGTCGTTGAACGTTCTTGTTCGTCATCAGCATTAGCTGAAGATCTACCTTTAACAACAAGCTTCGCTTCAAATAGACTGAAAACTTTCAGTCTTCCTTGAAATTAATCCTCTTTAACCATACAATTATGAGTTTGTATGGTGGACTAAAGTGTTAATCCATTAGGTATAAATAATTTAAAAGATGGAAAGGCGATTAAAATTAAAATTATGGCAGGAGTAATTGTTCATATTAACTCTATTAGTGTCAAAACTTAAGTATTTTCACACTTAACCGGACTATGTCTTACCTCATGGTTTTCACGTGTAGTCTCTAAGGATCCTACTAAGGTATTTACCCGAGGTTCCCTGCTAATAGTCCATTGTGGCGGGCGTACGCGCAAAGCGGCCGCCGGCTTTATCCTTCAGAATTATTACCGATAAAGCCTATTTTTATTTTCTTTAAGGTATCTAAGGCTTTAGGAGTTTACAGCATACAGTGAAATTAAACTTACTCATAGTTATTAAAATAATCTTTCATCATTACTTTGATGAAAATTTATATCTGTCTTTAAATACCGCCCCAGATCTCATATAACTTATAACAGTACTACCACTAATTTCTAAAAACTTACCAGCTCTTCTTGCTGAAACAAAACTACCTATTAATTTAAACCCTTCAGATGAAAACTTTTCATATATATTTACAGGATTTCCACGCTTTGTACTCATTAATAATTTGGTCTCTTCAGAGTACTTTCTACCTAACGCTTTTTGTCTCATTAGCTCTTTAGCTTCATCGCTATGATATTTACCATATAAAGGATTAAGCTCACCCCTTCTTTTTGAGCTCATAAGTTCCTTGGTTGCGTCGTCCATTTGACGCCCATATCAGTAAGCTTTATCCTCCTTATAAACTCCTTTTAAGGCTTTACTAATTTTGTCTTTGGTTTCCTCAGACAAGATAAAACCTCTAGAACTACCCCCAGCTACTTTTTGAATATTATATTTGGGGTTAAGAGTATAAAAGTAATGCTGTTCTCTAACATCCAAATCAGATTTATCACAATACTCTAAAATAGTCAGAGAAAAATTTGAATACCCATATTTTATTAAAGCTCTATTTATTACAAGTTCATTCCTCTTGTTTATATAACTTAGATTAAAGTAGTTCAGGAATCTTTTACGAAGGTCAATGGATTGTCCCACATAAATATCACCAGTGGTTTTATTAGTAAACATATAAATTCCAGCTTTACCTGCATTATCCTTTAAGATTACCTTTTTCATGGAAAAGACATCTTCATAAATTACCTTTTCCCCTCTGGGGACAGCGAGCGAAGGGATAAATTTATCAGGGTTAAATTCATTATTATCTTCTGAACTTGAAGAGGTAGAATAAGCACGTACTTTTAAAAATTTAATTGTGCCTGCGGCAAAGGAAAAATTATATAGATTTAAGGAGTGGTTAGAACTATTATTTGAACACTTGTGAGATGGCACAATAATACCATGATTTAAGTACTTATGACTTATAGGTGAATTTACGGATGTATAATTTCTTACAATAGAAATCATTATTCATCCTACACCAAATAAGATTGTAACTAAATAGAACATAATGTTATCCAAATATGTATTGTTACATGAAATATAATTATTTATTATTTTTGACTAATACAAATAACATCCTTTAGGGTTAAATCCGGTTTACTTCCAACTAATTTAGCGGATGCTAAATCGTCTAATATTCATAATGGATACTACATTATTTAAATCAGACATTTTTAAGAATTATTATATAAATTATTAACTATTGTTAATTATCTGAATTAGCACTGTTTACTAAAGATTATTGTCTTGAAGAATTCATATCAGATTTGATTTGAATTATTTCCTCCCAGCGAAGCAGCCCCTCTTTAGTTAAATGAACTTTTAGTGTCATCATACTAGCTATCTTTTTAAAATCTTCAAAGGCATCTGCTTTAGATCCAACTAAGTGATAATCTACAAAGAAAGGAACAATATTGTCAGTTATATCTGACAACTTAGTAACAATAAAATTTACAGCAGGTGCTCTTAAAAGATTTTCTACTCTTCCACAGTTAAAAAAAGTAGTTAAACGGTTAATTAGTTCTGCATCACGATTATGCTGAGTGATTTGAATACCTAACTTAATGCTAGGTTTTTCTTTATTCTTATTGTAGGCTAATTTTACAAAAAAAACAACCCTCAGCCGCTGTAAATCCAGCTACTCAGTAAGGGTTTAGTACGTCTGCTGGTTTTACTAAAGGTCTTATTTCAGGGCTAATATACGAAAAAGTTACCTTTAAATTTTCGGGTAAACCTTTATTCATAGAGGCCCTTAGAGCTACAATTTTATTAAACCCATCCTTAGTTAAGTGTTGTTTGTTTTTAATTAATTCTAAGGCTTTTTTAAAAAATTCATAATCTATTTTTTTTTTGTGTTATCAAAGGATATTTATCAAAATGATTATTGATTATATTTAAGTCTTCCAGAGAAAAAACTCTAAACTGAGCAAATTCACCTTTTCTTAGGCTTATAGTACCTATGCCCCCAAAGTATGCTTGTATTTTTTTTCAACAATGCTGTATCCTTTCTGTGTAAAGCTATAGAAAAGCCAGGATTAACGTAATAGCCTATTTTATATTTAGAATTCTTTCCAATGGAAAGATGAAAACATGCCTCACCATCTGAAAACCCGGTAACAAAAAAAGGATTTAACGAATCTAAATTTTTATTTTTAACATTTTCCTACCGAAGGACATATTTATCTAATATATCATACTTTTAGTTTCATGCAAACCCTCCTACCAAGCAGGCTTGTTTAACCAAAAAAAAAAGCTTCAAGTACGCTGATGACTCCTCTTTTAGTTTGTAGTTGTAAAAATAAAAGTACCAGATATTAGATTGAGATAATTAAAGCCTGTTTATTTAAATCTCCACGTTTTTACGGCATAAACACAAAAATTAACGGTAAAATACCCAAAATTTAGCCTCAATACTTCAAAACCTGCTTTCACAGTAACTAGAGCACACCTTACAGAATCTAAACTAGATCCTGAATAACCATCTGCTCGTTGCTCTTTTATACTTGCTGTAGAAGATAAATATCTGAACAACAGAGGTAATTTAGATCCGCGATTACCCATTATCTTTTCAGATATCACTAAGTCTTCTTACCATACCTGAGTGATTAGTTCAGCCGCACCGTGATCCTTTTAGATTTAATGTTTGGTAACTTAGGCTTTAGGGTGTCCCCGGAGTTTGGCTATTTTTTTACACAATAACGTTAAAAATCATGTAATTCAACTAGACCTTCCATTTGCGGTGTAGCACTATCTTGAAAATATAGACCCCAAGGTCTAGGCGTATCACAATTATTAAGAAGATTTAAATTTATCATATTAAGCATATATATTTATAAAAATGTTTTTTTCTATTCTAGATATATAAAAAAGTAACCTTATCAAAAGTATTCTTACCTTTTTTTTCATTTACTAAAAAGAAACAAGTGAAGGGCAGATTGAAACACCTATGCTTCCAATTTTATTTTTTTAGGCTTAATAATCTATTTATATAAAGAGTATTTTAAGGCTAAACCTTTAAGGCCCCCTAGCCCGCGCTTATCTGTGACTATTGACCCTATTAATACTAAGACCATAATATAGCCTCCGTTTATAACCTTAACTCTATTCTATATTAAGATCTATTTATGTACATCTAACAGATAGAAAACAAAATAAAGCTGACAAAACTAAGATTAATGCCTTATTTAGCTAGTGTAGAACTAAAAATACTAAAACTAGCCTTTTCTAGATAAAGAATATATTTCTTTAAAATAGGCCCTCAAAAATTCAAGAAAGGATAGCTAACAGTGAGAGGATCACATACTTAAAAATCAGAATAAATACTCTTTAAATCTTTTAAATTTCATGAACTTAAAGGTTGAATATAGCTCTCTAGGCTAAAAATAACAAAATTATCCATACACCTGTAAATTTTCTAAATAGGCATAAAAACTTAATAATAGAAACTTATGTACAGCATATATTGTATACAACTATATAATATTTAAAACTATTAAGTTTATATAATTTTTTATACTTCTAAAAATTTTTTCCCCCTTTTATTATAAATCTATAATAATAATAAAATTATTTATTAAAAAAAGGAAAAAATAAATGAAACATGCAGGATAATATAAATAATAAATCTACAACTAAAAGATATAATCATCTACAACATATACCGGAATAAAGCGATTCATGTTCTTAAATAAAGCGAATCTATCTTAAATATCTTACATACAAATCAAAAATGTAAACTAAAAATCTATGCCATAGATCGTATAATACGAAGAACCTATAAGGAATCCACTGGTATACGGGAGCCCTTCTATACGTCAGTCTATGGTTATATGTATCCAGCCAATGCTGTCATACATATATCTTCCAGGTATTAACAAATGCTTGATGCCTTTGTAAATCTGTTTGGATTAAATACTAACGAAATTTCCTCGAGAAACTTAAGCTCATTCAACTGGTTCACATGTTTATTTTTTCAACTAAAACTAGTTATAGCTAATGCTATTTCACGCGCCCTTTTCTGAAACATAGGTATTACAAAATGTCTGTTCCAGTGTAGAAGGTCCCTATCAGTAGAAGTTAAGAATCTAGAATTTATGGCTACCTTTATACCTATTATCCTATCATTAGAATCGTAGATTATACGCACTACATGCATTAGATTATTACTATTATGATTCTCTCAACCCCCCCCCCCTTATTCCAGCCTCTATCCACGCTCTTCTATTAACAAGCTCAGTCCCCACTTTACCAAATTCCTCTTCTACTTCATTTTGAAAAGGTACATTCCCTGCAGACAATCAGATAACAATACGTTTAAGTATAGATAAAAGCATTAGTATAGGTTTATGGGGTCTTTCTCTTAGCCTTGTACCTGGAGCACCTACATAAATTCTAGCCCACCCCCTATCATTATATATTAAAGAATGCAGAAATGAAACAAGTTTTAGCTTAATTTTAGCTAAAATACGCGAAACTTCTGTTTGTTTATTAGCTAAAATACGCGAAACTTCTGCATATTTATTAGCTATAATACGCATAAATAGTCTATATACACTGAATAAATTACGCATTAGTATATTGTAACAAACCTGCAAAAGTAAAAAAAAAAAATATTTTCTATTAACCAAAATAAAACCAACAGAGCATAGTAAACTACGTTATACAAAAATAACGGTAAGTAACTATTAACTAAATATAGACTTCTATTAAATAAGAAGCCAAATTAAAGAAGAAGTCTACTAAACTACAGACAAAAGGTAATAAAGGTAGGCAAAATAAAAATATCTTAAATTTTAATAAAAAAAAAAAAATAGGATTACTTATTAATATTGGTCAAACATGACCTCAACTAATTTTTGATCAACATATAGTAAAGCTAATCCTAACCTTAGAATTAAATAGCTCTACAAGCTTATTAACGTCTAATGATATAGATTTTACATCCGGTGTTTGTTTCTCTAATATTTCTATAGCTATAGATCTAAAACGAATACGGCTAAAAAAAGTTTTCGGCTAAGATTCTAAATCCTTCTATAGTTGAAGGATTATTAACTTTATTCTTTACTGAATCTAAGGAACCCCTCCTTCGGAAGGGCCTTTTATTCCACTATGCTCTTTAGTTTCAAAAAAAAAAGATATTTTTTCAATTAACATCAAATGTGTCAGCCTGTGCTGTCACATCATAAAAATAAAAAGTAATTAACATATAAGCACTAGTAAATAATAATAGTACACAACAATTTACTAAAAGATATTCCTCCCAGAGATAAACACAACTTTACTTGATTTGTTGTCAAGTAAAGTCAAGCTTTGTCTACTATCAATTTTTAAAGCGTTTTTACCTAATTCAAAGGCAAAACCTAATGTTAATGCTAAAAAGAATATTAGCATTATAACTAAACCATATATACCATTTGTATATGCACTAACTACATAGGGATATACTAATAATATTTCTAGGTCGAATAATAAAAATAAAAGTGCAAAAATAAAGAAAGAAATGCTGAACTGAGTCCGATTTTGGCCTAAGAAACTGTGGAACCCACATTCGAACGGAGAATCCTTTTCTTGATACGTTTAAATCAAATTTCTCATACCTATAAATAATAATTGATCTTAGTAATTTAAACTATTGTTTTCTATTTGTATTCATTTTATCACGGATTTTTTTTATTTCATCTAATCCTTCTTGAGTTAAATGTTTTTTATTTTCCATTAATAATACAACTTTACTAAAATCGGCGAAATCTAAAAATTTATTACCATACAAAGAATATTTCTTGAAATATGGAATAATGATATCTTTTATGCTAGAAAAATTAGAGACTTTAAAATCAATTGTTCCTCTATCATCTAAACTTGTATAACCACATCCTAAATATTCGATTAAACTTTTAATTAAATATTCATCTCTAATACTTTGAGTTAAAATAAAACTTAATTTTATCGCTTCTCCATATTTAGATGTCTTATT
The DNA here is from genome assembly GCA_009299455.1 of Monilinia laxa. Taxonomy (NCBI): domain Eukaryota; kingdom Fungi; phylum Ascomycota; class Leotiomycetes; order Helotiales; family Sclerotiniaceae; genus Monilinia; species Monilinia laxa. The sequence goes on from VIGI01000032.1 coordinate 58,982, forward strand.
TTTAAATACTACAACACTAAAACAACCTTCAGCATCTGTAAACCCTGATAATCAAAAAGGTTCTATGCTTTTATTTAAAAAATTTTCAGGTATTAAGATAGGAACAATATCAGGAAAAGTAAGCAATAATTCATCATTTAAACCTCGATTCATACCCGCCTTTAAAGCAACAAGTTTTAATAAACCATCTTTCGTTGTATGATTTTTATTTTTAATTAAATTATAAGCTAATTTAAATAAATTATAGTCAACTTGTTTCTTAGTTTTTAAGGGGTATTTATCAAAATGGTTTATTATATTTTCTAAACCTTTTAAGGATTCTACACGGTATTGTGAAGCATCTTTACCCGTGTAATAAACATTACCAGTATTAAAAAAATTTTTAATCTTATTTAATAAGATTATATCTTTTTTATGTAAACTTATTGCAAATCTACACGCAACACGTCAACCTGTTTTGTATTTATTATCCTTTATTATAGTTAACATAAAAGAACCTTCACCATCTGTAAATCCAGTTACATATGAAGGATCTAGTTTAGATTCTAGCGTAGATAAATTTCTTATTAAATTTATAGAGTTAGAAGGGATTTTGATCTGATAACTTCTTTCGAAGCCCACTAGAGTACATCTTAACATTAAATTGTATTTTTTATTATTATATTTAATGCAACTACCGTTTACTCGTTGCTCTTTTACAGTATTATAATTGTATAATACTGACTTAGATCCGCGATTACCTATTAAACTTTCGTATATATTCTGACTTTTTACCTTATTTATTAGATTACGGACTATACCAAAACAATCTAATAAAAAACCTGAGTAATTACTTCAGCCACTCATATATTTTCATATATGGCTTGGTATCAGAATCTTTAAGGCGTTCCCGGAATTTGATAGTTTATCCCAATTTATTATTGATTTCCCATTTCAAATTTTAGGATTGTGTGGAGCAAATATAAGATTAACAGCTAATAATATAACTGCTAATATAGGTATAAATACAAAAAAAAAAGTAGTACTTGTCATTTAAGCGTTAAATAATATTAATGCTAATATATTAGCCATACTTAATCATTCTTGTGGGGTAAATATAAATAATAGTATTATTAAGGTTAATACAGAAATTGTTATAGTTAAAGAACTAGATAAAACAATATTGTCTAATTTAAATGTTAATTTTTTAATTAAAACATTATTTTTAATAATACTACCATGTAAGTTTATATTTACTATTTCCGGGTTTATTTTATATTCAGGTTTTTCAAAAAAAACTTGTTTTATTATGTTTAAATAGTATACTGCACTTATTACACTTGTTAATATTCCTACTAATGTAAGGAATACGTAACCACTATCTAAAGCAGCACTTAAAACCATCTGTTTCGCAAAGAATCCTATTAAAGGTGGTATACCCACAAAAGAAAATATTGTAATAGTAAAACTTAAGGCTAAGACTGGGTTTATGTAAAAGTAACCTTGCAGTTGACTAATTAATTGTATAGGTGAGTTGTTTTTATCGGCTAATTCTTTATATTCTTCATTATCATTAACGTAATAGTAAAGAGAAAAACCAATACTTATTAAAATTATGAAGGCATTTAAATTACTAATTGAGTATTGCATTAAGTAAAATATAAAGGCTTGAATAGACTCTATACTGTTAATACTCAATGCTAGTAATATAAAACCTACGTGACTTATAGTACTATAAGCAAATAATCTTTTTATTCTTAACTGTGTTAAACCTACAACTGTACCTATTACTAGTGAAAGTAAAGAGCTAACTAGTAAACTTGTAGTTCAATTATATTGGAAAGAAAATAATGAATTACTTGTGTAATGTACTAATTCTAAGAAAAATATAAATATAGATATCTTAGCTACTATAGCTACAAATGTTGTAACTATTGTTGGAATAGCGTCATACACATCCTTGGGAGTAAAATTTATCGTACAAATTTGCTTAACAACTATATACAAAGATAATATAAAACAAAACATTTTATCAGTAAAGGCAAACCGCCTGCTACTAGAGTCTGTCATGAAGAATTTAAATTTGTTCATTCTTATATCTACCTTTATTCATTCCAGCCTTAATCAATTGAATTTCCTCAAATCCTTCCTTAGTAAGATGAGCTTTAGAATTAAGAATCTCCACAACCTTAACTCAATCTTCGAAATCTTTGGATTTTACACCAAGTATAGGATATTTAAGAAAAAAAGGTAAGATCTTCTCATAGATGTCGTTGAAAGTACGACATTTAAATTCCGCATAATCCTTATAAGAATAATACTGTCCACATCCAAAGTAATCCGCTAAACATTTAATAAGAGACAAATCACGGACATGTTGAGTTAAAACAAAAGCTAACTCAACACGACCCCCTGCACTATAATCCTTATCAACTCTCAGCTTAACCATGAAAGAACCATCACCAGCAGCAAATCCTGCAATTCAACAAGGATGGAGTGGTAGTGACTTGTGTACATCAATTAAAGGTCTTGTCACAGGAACATAATCAGGAAAAGCTTCTTTCAAGGCGGGAGTTAACCCTCTGTTAATAGAAGCTCTAATATTAAGAATAGTTTTTAAACCTTCAGGTGTTAAATGTCCACCTTGTTTCATTATCATAACAACCTCTCTAAACAAAATATAATCTGCAAGTTTCTGAGAGACTAACGGGTATTTATCGAAATGCGGAAGGATTCCTGTAATAATTTGGTCTAAAGAACTGACCGTAAAATCACAAACAACCATTTCTCTCTTTACTTACTCGACCTATATCCCCAAAAAAGCCTTTAATATCTTTTAACAGTTTAACATCTCTTTTATGAAGATTGATAATAAAATTAGCTTCGATTTTTCAACCAGTTCTACTTTTAGTTGATTTACGTGCGATAATGGTGAAACATCCTTCTGCATCTGTAAACCCTGTAACAAATCAAGGTAGGTTAAGCACAGAGTATGTCTTAAGGTTTGTATTGTTACTATTTGTATAAAGTCGTCTTTGCATAATTTGGTTAGAAGGGATTTTTACTAAACGGTTTCTCTCGAAACCTAATAGAATACATCTTAAACACGAGCGCTTCGCCTCGTGTCAATTACCGTATACTCGTTGCTCTTTTATAGTTTGTGGTTTATTTATATATAATCCAGTGACTAATTTAGATCCGCGATAACCTACTCTCTTTTCAGAAGTCTTAAGGCTTGTTACCTTATTTTTTCAATTATTTAGTAAATAATTGAAAAAAAAACCTGAATAATTAGTTCAGCCACATATAGTTTCTCAACTATAGCTTGGTACCTTAAGTTCTAAGGTGTCCCCGGAATTTGGCAATTGGCCCCGTAAACATGATGACAATGTTATTGATGATTTCCCAAATCATCTTTCAGGGCTTCAG
>VIGI01000033.1:0-58386 GCA_009299455.1 Monilinia laxa
ACTAAAAGTAAACAATTATTATATGTTAGTATATACAAAAGCTTAATATTAGGTATATTAATTAAATATATAGTAAATATATAAATTCTATTGGACTTTTTTATTAAAAAAGATTTTAATATAAAGTATAATATATTTAAATTGAAAATTATATTCTTTAATCAAAATATATTTTTTAATTATTTTAATTTTTTTTAATAATAAAACGGATTTTATCAAAAAGTTGAATAAATCTACACATTATATTAATTATATTATTAATTTTATTTTTTTAAATATTTTGTTTATAAAGATGATAATTAAATACAATTTGGATTATAATTTGAATTATTTTTATTTTAATAATATTAATATCAGAAAAAAGTTATAAAATTAATAATAATGCAAACTTCCAGATTATAAAAACTAATTTATTAAAATTTTGTAAATATTATCTATTTTAAAATCTTGTATTTATTGTAATTAATCAATATAATAGAATTAAGTAAATCTAATAATATTATTAAATTTTTAATTATTCTTTTTTAAATGTAATTAAAATAATAGAAAAGCAAATATAGATTAAAATTATATTAGTGTTATAATAAATATTGGTATATATTAATTTATATATTAATTATACAAAAACAAATAATTAATTTAAACTAGATTAAAAAACGAAATAGCATAAAATGTTTTTAACAATTCGGAACACTAAACACAACTATTAATACCAGATTATTAATAAAAATAACGAATAATAATAATCTATACAAAATAATGGATTAATATAAATTGGCTCTATTATTTAAAAACTCCATTATTAATTATAAATAATATTAATATTAAAAAACATTAAAAAAAAACAAAAGTTTTACTAAAAAAATGTTATATTTAGTATAATAGTTTAAACAATTTAAATTATGATCTTTTTAAATAAAAAAAAACAATAATTAATATTTTTATAAATCATAATCATTTTTTTAAAAAGTGAAAAAGAATATAATCGATATATTAAATATTTCCTTTGAATCAAACTATATTACTATTCAACTATTAAAAGCCTACTAATAACATATTAAAATATAATATAAAAAACTTTTTTTAAAAATGTTTAAATTATTATATTTTCCAATCAATTAGAAATTAGCAAAAATAATAATATTTTCAAAAATAGAAAAAAAAATAAATTGTTAATATATTTTTTAAAGATTAATTATATTATTGTTATATATCGAAAAAAGCTTAAAATAATTGATTGTTAAAAAGCTCTTTTAAACAATAATATATTATAAAATAATTAATTTATAATATAATAAAACCCTTTTTAAACGCTTAATTATAAACTTAATAATTTATTTATATATATAATATAGAGTAAGCATTTATATAAAAATAAAAAAGTAATATTAATCATTTTAAATATATAGAGTGTATTTAATATATTAATGTTTAAAAGGCTATTAAAATAGATAAGGAAGCAAAACTAGTCTATAAAATTGTTTCAGCTAATTGGCTTTTTTTTAGTGGATTGCAGGGTTAAAATCCGGTTGGAGGGTATATATACTACAGAGTTAAAAATGTAATATAGAACTTTTTAAGGGTTATTATTATTCCTGGTTTTATACATATTATATTTAATTGAATTATTAAATGAAAATTGTTTATTGTGTTTTGAAATATATAAATAATATTATAATTTATAAAACTTTGAAATCTATTGAAGATAATATAGTTTTATTTAAAAAATGATATATATTAAATTATAGAATAGAAAATGGTAAATAAAATCATTTTTGTATTAAAAAAACTAAAGATAATCTATCTTTTAACAAAAACGAATGTAAATTCCTTTAATATTAAAGTATTATTAAAGTTAATGATTAAATTAATAATCACAATAAATAACGAATCATTAGTATTGCATTAACTTCATATTTAAATAAATTATAAGCTTTTCTTTAAAAAATATATAACCAAACACGTAATAAAAACAATAAAATTTTATATATTATATTAAGGGACTTAATAAATATTAAATTCGGCCTTTTAGCTATATTATTAAAAAAAGCTATAATTATATATATAATAATCCTTTGCATTGTATAATTTAAAAATCTAATATAATAATAGATTAAAATCCAATTTAGTAAACAACTACAATTATAATTAATTAATTAATACAAAACTAAGTCTATTAATTGAAGAGATTAACAAAGTTATCGTTTTAATAATAAAAAGGATTCTTTTGATTTAGTATATAATGCTTATAATAAAATATCCTTCAAAATGCAAAGTTATTATTAAATAATATTGCTTTTAAATATATTTGTATATAATTTATATTTCAATTTAGAATATTAAATTTCGTTTATTCGTTAATATATCAATTCAAAGCTTTACTTTTACCCTAATAATATGTAATAAAGCTACATTAAACGGATGTATTAATTCTCCGTGTTTTTAGGTTGATATTGGTATAGCTGTATTTTTCATTTAATTACACAATTGATTTTATAAAAGGAAGAATAAAGAAAAATGTAGTGAAATAATTCAATATATAATAGAATTAATTAAATAGGGATATAATTATAAATGTTTTTTAATGGCTTTGAGCAATATAATAATAGAGTTAAACTTATAGAGTATAGATATACTATATATTATAATTAATTATTAGTTAGGATAGGTAATGGAGCGATAAACGACATTTTCTATATTTTCGATTTCGAAGCGATTGAAGCTTTTAAAGGGTTATAATGTGTATTAAAAATTCTTTAGTTTTTGAATAGTTAGTTATAAATGTGTATAGATAACATTTCAATAATTTGGTGTATATAAATAAACATTTTTAATATTTTTTAATAAGCTTTTTTTGAATGTTATATATTTATTAATTATCATAGAATTGATATTATATAATTATTAGGTTATACAGATATTAAAGATAATAAAATAATTAATAAACTAGTAAATGCTAATGTAAAGGAAGCCGAATAGATAATAATTGTTTAGTAAAATTTATAATTAGTAGAATAGGTATAATAGTAAAAGCTTTTACTAATATAATAATTTTCAATTAATGGAATTAAAGATATATTAGATTTTTGATATTATACTGTAAATAGGAATTTAAATATACCATAATTAAACCCCTAAAATTTCGTTTTTTTTATATATTGCTTTATAGGTTTTTAGTTGTTTGAATAGTATATAGTAACTTTATATAATATTATAGAAAATTTAGTTATAATAACGCTAAACTTAATTACTTTTACAAATATAAAAAACCCTTAAATATTTTATATTCTATAAAATCTTTCAATACAAATTCTACATTTAGCCGAAAAAACCAAACCGTTTGCTTAATCGTCCTGAAAAAGAATGAAAGTATTTGAATATAATAATAATGCTGTATTTGAAACTATTTAAGAACTTTTTTATAATTATTCAGTATTTTACTTTTAACATTTATATATTGTAAACTTATAATTAGATAAGTTTGGGTAGTTTCCAATAAAGTTATAATTCGTTGAAATAGGATTGCTATCCTTTAGCTGTTATATAAGCATTAATTTTAGGAATTAGTAAAAGCGAAATACTTTTTATAAAAGGGAAGTAATAGTTTATATATATATAAAATAAGAAAAAGAGAAAACAGAAACGCTTTTTTAAATAAAAGAAAAGGAATTGCAAATATAAAGGGAAATAGTATTATTTGGAAATATTAATTGAAGAGCAAAGCGTTAGAAATATTATTATGTATAGTTATAAACCATATATAGATAATGCGCAGGGAGATTATGCTTTCGATATACATTCGTTGTTAATACTTTTCGGGAGGTCAAAACTAGCCATTCTATATAGAGACGTCAAACAGTAAATAAATAAACAAATAAATAAATAAATAAGTATTTTATTAATAATATTAAAATGCGGAATAATAGCGAATAGATTTAGATTAGTAAAACTTTCTAAATTATCTTATAAAGATTTATATATAATTTTGAATATTTATTTAATTGTTTTTAATAAACTATTAAAATCGATTTCGCTTTTTTATTTTATTCTAAAAAAATCGAATTTGTTAATGCAACGAATAAGTATATTAGCGAAAAAATTATCTTTTCTAAAACGATATATAATAATAAAGTTATAATTAACTAGAACTTTAACTTATCTAACTTATTGGATATTTAAAGCTTTAATAATCATAAAATACTTAAGCGTTTTATAATTGATATAAATATAGATTTAATATAAAAATCCTGTAAGTTCAGATTTCTAATAATCTAATGAATAAATAATTAATAATATTTCTTTATTATAAACTTTATAGTTTAGTTTAATAATTATTATTATCTTAAAGAAATATATTATAAATAATTATTTATTATTATACTTCTATAATAATATATTTAATAATTACACTATTCAATACATTCATTTTAGTATATAAAAAAGATTATAATTATAATATTATAAAAGCGGAGCAGAGATTAGTTTTAATTTTAGGATATTAAAAGTATTGTAGTATATATTATTAAAATGAAATACTATATTTAATTTTGTAAGTTCAATTAATGATTTAATAATAATTCTGTGGTCTTTAATAAAACGGCGGTAAAAATTATAAAATCCTAAGAACGATTATATTTCTTTAACAATAAATAGATAGATCCGGTTTTTAACTACTTCTATTTTCTTAGAATTAACTTTAATACCATTAATAAAAATAATAAATTCTAAATATTTTATTTGCTTAATATTAAATTCACATTTTTTAAAATTCGCTTGTAATTCAGCGGATTTGAACTTAACAAATATTAATTTGATATAAACTTTATATTCTTTTTCATTTTCTAAATAAATAAAAATATTTTTAAAATAAACAATATAAAATATATTTAAATAATCAAATAATATATTGTTTATATATTGTTAATAAATGGCTAATTTGTTTATTAATCCAAAAAAAAAAGATTTTATATTTATAAAAACTATATCGAATATAAAGGTAGTATACTTTTTTAATATAGAATTTATTTTTATTTAATAAAAAGCTTATTGGATATCGAGTTTTGTATAGATTTTCGCTCTTACTAATTGTACGAATGTTTTATTAATTAATAGCAAAAAGTATCGATTCTTATATATAAAAAAGTTTAACAAATAGAAATCAATATAAAATCTTAAACTTTTATTAGATTTCTAAACGAATAATATTGAAGCAACAAAAGGAGTTTGGTTGGGTTTTATAAATCCTTTATTAAAGTTTTCGATTAAATATTCTTTAATAATTTTGAATTGTTTAAAAATAATTTTTATATAATAGATTATATTTAAATGCTTTCTTTTATTATTCTTAAATGTAATTTTATAGTTATATAAACAGAATGAAAATAAAATGTTGAATTCGGTTTTGGAAAAAACGCGGTAATATTTTTAATATTAAACAGGAATTAAAGATTTTGTATTAGCCTTTACAAAAATATAGTTTAAGATAATGTAAACGCTAGTCGATCTAAAATCGCTTATAGTTATCAAGATACAATCTTTTAACAAACATATTTATTATTGAGTATTAATAATTTTATCCAATTCTTAGTAAATGAGAATAAACATTTTATAATTTCTATTCCTTTTACAAATAAATTGGAACTATGCAGATATAATTAAGTATATATTAATAATATTAGAAATGCATTGAAATAACATTTTATAGATTTATAAGGTATAATATATAATAGTTTAATCTTTAAATTCAAATGAAAAAAATGCAGGCTTTTTTGATTTAATAGATTTAGGCTTAATGATATAAATTATTGTGATTTCTGTTTTTTTAATACAAGAAGCTTTTTTCTTCTAAAAAAGGTTTAATTATTTATTATATCGATTTGCGTTTTTCTATACGAATTTGTTTATTTTTCTTTTTTTTAAAGTTTTGAAATATTAATATAAGATTGTTTAATAAAGATATAATATATAAATGTTTATATGGTTAATTTCATTTCCAATTGTAATAATCGACTTTTAAGCGGGTTTTCGTTAACCATAATTTTTCAAATATAATATTATAAAATTCTAATTTTATAAAAAAAAAAAAACAAATAACTATATTCGATTATTAATTAAAAGATTAAGAAAAATATAATAAATAATAGTATACCTATATATGCTATTATACTCTTTTATTTTAATAAAAGTATTAAATATATAATAATGGGGTTTAAATATAGAAAATAATAAAGTAAAAAAAGTAATGTTAATAAAAGCAAATCCATTAATTCTGGAGTTTATAAATACATTTAATTTTATTAAATACCTATTTTTCAATAATAAATAGAATAAAATAAATGCTTAACTATCCATTAGTTTAGTAAAATCAAGGAATTTTATATTTCAAATAATATTTAAAAAAAAGTTTTTACTTAAATACCTTTATTTAAACATAGATCTTCAACTTATTAAACAGCGTTAATCGCCTCAGCATAAATTTTTAAATTTATATTTTTAATTGTTTTATAAATTTTCTTTTAATTGTTATTTAATATAGTTATTTGTTTTATTTTATTAATATTAATAATCAATGTTTTTAAAATACAGAAGTTTTTGAGGCTTTATATAAAGGGTTTGCGTTGGGTTGGGAATTACTCAAAAATCGGTTTAAAATGAAACTAGGTTTGAAGGTATTTGAATATCCAAACAGAACTATATATAATGAATAGTTAGATTTTAATAAAGATTCAGGATTATTTGTAATATTCTTATTAGTATATATTATTAAATTAAATGATTTTTTTGATATAAAAGGTTATATTATAGCTAATATAATAATGATTTCTTTTTTATAATGTAACTTTAATTTTATTCATTTATATTAATTTAATAATTAAATTATTAATAATAATATAATCCGCTTAATAAAACATAATAGTCTTAATAAAGAAATTGGATATTTTATAATTAAAATTTTGTATAAATATTTATTTGTTAATAATTTCAGTTTAAATAATAAGAAAGCGGAATTTGCAATATTATTTTAAAAAATTATTATAAATATTTGAATTAGGTATTATTTAATAATTATATTAGAATTTCGCATAATTCATTTCTATAGAATTATGGTATATATCAATTAATTAATTTATTAATTATTGATTAGTTAGATAAGAAACTTATATATATAAAGCTTAAAGATATTCAAAAGCCTTAGACTTTGTTTTGATCTATTATATAAGCTTGGTATTATGTTTTTAATAATGAATATATTAGCATAAAGTTCCAAATAATCCATAATTATAGCTTTCTATAAACTAACTTTAAGTTTAATATTATTGCTTAGTTTATTAGTTAAATTAGTAGGCTTAATTAAATAGATAAATTCCAGGTTTGGGATAGAATTGTATAAAACGGGAATAAAACGGGGACCGTTTTGTTTATAAACGGAATAACTATTTTAATTATTACTATTAAAATCGTTTAATTCGATAGATTTGAAGCTTAATAATAAAAAAAATAATATTGAAATGTAAATCACATTCAAACTTTCTTTTCTATTTGGATTTCTTATAATATCTTTAATTAAAGTAAATATTCATTTTAATAAAAAAGTATATTTTAGAATTATCTATAAATCCAAATACTTACACAAACATTCTATAAAATTTAAAAAAAGAAATATTCAGAAAGATATTTAATAAAGTTTGTTATTAAAATCTTTTGTTTTCTTTTTATAATTATTATAAAAAAGTATATAATATATTATTATTGATTTAAATATATTAATATACTAATTTTTGTTTGTATACAAAAGAAATTGTTAAAGATTTAGATTGCTTAAATTTGAGATCTATATTAAAATATATATTTTTTTCTTTTATATTTTATAGTTAATATACTATAACATTTTTTATTCCTTTTGTAGATTATATTGTTGTAACAAAGATACTAATAGAAATGCTATTATTAAAGAATAATATATTTTGTAAAAGCGGAAGGGAATAAGTATTCATTGTATTATATACAAAAAATACTTAGAATACTTCTATATAAATTAAAAAAAGAGATATTTTCATCGAATTATATTTAGAATCAATCTTCTTTCTATAAACAACAATTTTATATTTGATAATTCGTTTCTAAAAAGATATTATAAAAAATAAGTATTATTTGAACAATTATCATTTAACTAAATCGAATTTAAGTAAATTGTAGATAATATAATACTTATACCGCAAAAAAGCTGAATTAATAAAATTAAAAATATTTTTAGAATTTACAACTAAAAACTAGAGAAATAGCTATTTATTTACTTATATATATAGCTATGTATATATAACCGGATATATGCGGAGATTGTATATATTCATATTCTTTCATTTAGAGTATGTATGGAGTCCGCATATATTCGTTCCATTAGCATCAGCGTCCGTTTGTAGTCCATTCCTGACAATCTATATCGAAATAATACAATTATTAATTGAATTATTTGAAAATAGCTAAATTATTATAATTTATTTTATATAAACGTTTAAAATGTTTTAGATCCTTTAAAGATTATACAATCTACTTTATATAGCTTTTATTAGCTAGTTTATAGAACTTTTCGTTTTTTTATGATTATATAATCGTAAAAGGGCCTAAGAATGAGATAATTTAAGGGATTCATTTTTTTTGGATTAGAGGGCTCTAAAACAGTAGCGAGCATAGCTCGCCCCTAATATTGATTCTATATATAGTATAAGCTATATACAAAATTTTATAATCACATAGTTATATAATCACGCGATCTACATTTCAATATCATAAAGAAAATAATATTTTATTTATTTATATCTTTATTCTAATCATTCTTAGTTATTCTTAATTAAAATTAACAATATATGATTCAAAAAAAATGGACCCTTACCGGTAAGGGGGGGGTTTATTTTTTGAAGTAAAGGGCTTTAAAACAGCAGCGAGCATGACTCGCCCCCAATTAAATCTAAGTATTGAGCATATAAGAATCGAAGAGGTCATGATCATGTGTTCTGGTACTGAAACGAGGAAGATGGTCTTTGTGGGTGATGTATGTGTATTGCGTGTGGAAGTGATCAACAAATAATCAATGCCTACTAAATACTATATACGAATATGAAACTAATGACTAAGCTTGATCACGTGAAATACTTGTCTCACAGTACGTGATTAAAGGTTTCAGCCACACTTCGAAACTATGATGACTAATGGAACGTAGATATCTGCGCCACCCAATAACGCCTCATTCATTAAATCTGAAATATCGACTTTTCATTCGACGCTTCCTATTGTTCAAGATCATGAGAATGGAATCAAACCCACTCAAGTATTTGCACGACGCTGAGTATTTGTTATGATAGAATATTTTTATAGTTCAAATAAAAATGGCTTCTACTATTGTCATAAATGATGGAGATCACCCTCATTCCGGATCCGACGACACGACGTCTCATAAGAGCATAGGGAAAAGATCGCGTGACGAAATGGAGAAACCATCAAAGATTCCTGCTTCCATAAAGTCATGTAATGAATGTAGACAACAAAAAGTAAGTGTTCATGGTATTCGGCGTCAATGAGTACTTGCTAATACAGGTTCCTAGCTTGGTTGCAATGTTGTCAAGGAACCGTTCAAAGCTTGCTGTAGATGTACTCGGCTTGGTATCCATTGTAAATTAGACTCTGATTTTAAAAGAGTGGCAAAGAGGCAGTATGTTCAAATGAAAATGAATTTTTAAACTAATATTACAGGCACTGATTGGTATATAGCAAACATTCAGAGATGCAAAAAGAGATTGAGGAGTTAAGGGAATTGGTGGCGAAGCAATCAGCACAACTTGCTGCCGCCAACTCTCCGGATCAATCGGGCAAGGGAAAAAATCCATCTTCTTCTACAGACTCGAAGCCAAAGGATCAAAAGATTGATGATATTTTGGTTTCTGGTGAACAACTTACCTTCTTGTTTGATCAGTTGAGTCTTTTCACGTGATGGCTCCTCCTTGAACTCTAACTCATTGTCTTTACGTAGGTATTTCTCTCGGTATCATCATATATGCCCAATTCTTGATCCTAGTCAAACATGCGATCAAACATTTGCTCAAGATCCAATTCTTGGTTGGGGGATTGTTCTTGTATCAGCTAGACGATATCCCCAGGACCCTACTTTAGTACTCAACCTGTCGAAGGCTTATATGAAGTTTTTATGGAACTCCATCTCCGACATGCCTCAAAGATCTGCCTCAATAAAGGCTCTTGCGTTATTGTGTACTTGGCCTGTGCCATTAATCCGAGGTTTCACGAAGAGTAGGAATGATAAAGCGTCAGCAACTATGGGACTCAGTGAATTGGATCCGACGTGGATGTTGAGTGGAATTATGATGCAAATTGCTCTTCAGACTGGAATGCACCGCCCTCGTCATGCCCAGGACTTCCTTAAACAGACAAGAGATGTATCAGAAGCTGAACTTAGGGATAGGAAATTGATATGGGCGATGTGTAATATTGTTTCTCAAAGGTTTGGCCCGGTACCCTTTATTTTTGAGTTTACCAACCGACATTTATACCAGTGTATCGACTGCTAATGGCCAGCCTACAATTACCATTTATGATTGGGGGCTTGGCGATGGTCTTGAACAAAATTCCGAAATACTTCCCCAGGGTATTAAAGATCGATTAAAAATTGAGAAATTCTGTCAAAAGGTTTCGAAAAACTTATATGGAAATAGTTCCGAGATAACAGGAGTCTTATCCGATATCGATGAACAGTTGTCGGCAACTAATGCTCTGGAACGTCAATATCAACAACTGGAATCAGAGAGTTTGAAGTTTTCTTGTAAGTACTTTTTACGAGCATATTTCTATCTTCCCCAGTATATTGACAAGTTAAGCACTGAATAAGTTATACCTACTTGCGGCTCGACTTCACCTTCACACCTTTGCATTTTATGTTCCCGAATTCTCACGCAATCATTTCTCAGCCCTATCATCAGCCTACAGCTCTGCTACAAGATTCATTCAAGCTCTCCTTGACTATGATCTTCATTCCGAAGCAATTCTTCCATATTGCTCATATTACATTCTGAAAAACCTGATTTGTGCATCATGCGTCCTTCTCAAAATCCTAAACAGTACATATGCCATGCAATTCGATAGCACACAAGGAAGATCTCTGTTCAATGCTGCAATCCTGGCATTAAGATCTACAAGTTTAGCTACAAATGATTTCTCGGATCGAATTGCTGAAGCATTGGCGCGGATGTGGAGGAGTGCTGGATCAGGAGATTTGAATCGACGACGTGGAAACTTTTTCTCCTATAGATATTAAAATCCAATCGAGAATGTCCATAAGTCATGTCCATGATTGCTTTTTGCGCTGGAGGAAAACCATTAACCCACCAGCCATGATCAAAAATGGTTTGTTCTCCGCCATAATTCCCTCCTCCCCAATCGCGATATTCTGGTCCATTCTAATTCTTCAATAGCATCGGAATCTACTTGCAGTGGCACATTGAACAACCCAGAGGCTTCATACAATACAGTCAATGGGGATGTGTTGCAACACGAGTCAGCTGCAACTGCAACATATTTCCAGCCAGGATCCTTGGAAGAAGCGATTAACTTTCCTCCCATGATTGCCGATTTTGATTTGTTAAATTCATTGGATTGGAATTTTGATGAAAATTTACTTAATACTTGGACATGAGGAATTAATTCTAACTTCGATAGTGTTCTAATAAAGCGGGGATATAATAAAAGTGTTGTTTGATTCATACCCCAACAACGTTCAGAACAAGCTTGGCTGAAGTGCCTGAAGTTTAGCCTATCAGTCGTGTGCTAATATTCAATTTGTTGAGCTGCAGAATGATTTCAAGGAAACCATATTCCTATCGAAGGATTGTCACTGTCCTGCTGGAGCTGGAGGATGAACATTCAGAAAAAGATAAAGTAGAACCACAAAACTCTATCTGACTTTGTCGGGATAATCACGTGACGCGCTAGGCTTCGCGCTAACGCCTTGGCATTCTATATAGTCGTCGATCCATAGCCTTTAGTTAATGATCCTTAAAAACAATAACAACGTATTTATAATATACCCATTATTATCTTTTCCATTATACCATTATACCAAACTAAACCAATACTAATTAGTGAAATTATTCACAAATTAGAAACTTTAAGAAATCTAGGTTTAAGTAGTATTAATTTAAAGAGTTATAAGCTTTTATTATTTTAATAATAGATTTTTATAAGAATAAATATATAAATTATTACTTCAGTAATTTTTATATATTTAAAGAATATAAAAACCATTGTTTTAGCAACTCTTTTATTTTATAAGGAATAATATACGAGTTGCATCCTCTAATCAAGGTGCATCCTAAGCTGCTTGGTCCCTTAATAGTGAAGCGGATTTCATCGGGGAGCCGGATGAACCCACGCATTGCGCCAATCATATCATTAACCTCACTTTCTTAAACATCCTGTTTACAGGAACGATGGTCAGATATGATTTAAATTGTGGTTTGGATCATTTCATTTTAATAACGCTGATACCGAAAAAAGGCCAAAAAGCCAATAATAACGCAGGCTTCCGGATTATAGAGATTAACCTACCAAAATTTATAAACATTATTTATTTTGGAATTTTGCATTTACTATAATCAATCAATGTAATAAAACTAAACGATTTTAATAATATTATTAAACTTCTAATCATTCTTTTTTAGAATATAATTAAAACAATAAAAAAGCAAATACAAATCAAAACCAGATTAGCACTATAATAAATATTGATATATACTAATTTATATATATTAACTATACAAAAACAAATAGTTAGTTTAAACTAAACCAAAAAACAAAACAATGCAAAATGCTTTTAACAATTCGAAATGTTAAATGCGATTATTAATACTAAATTATTAATAAAGTAATAAACAATAATAATCTGTATAAAATAGTAGATTAGTATAAACTAGCTTTGTCATTTAAAGCTTTATTATTGATTATAAATGGTATTAGTATTAAAAACACCAAAAAGAAAATAGAAGCTTTACTAAAAAAAATACTATATTAATATAATAGTTTAAATAACTTAAATTACAACCCCTTCGAAACAGAAGAATAACAACTAACACTTTTATAGATAACGATTATTTCATTAGAAGAAATGGAAAAGAACGTAATTAATGTATTAAGCATTTTCTTTGAATCAAACCGCGTTATTATTCGATTATTAAAAGTCTATTGGCAATATATTAGAATATATATAAAAAAACTTTTTCCAAAAATGCTTAAAGTTATTACATTTTCTAATCGATTAAAAGCTAGCGAAAATAATAATACTTTCAAAAACAGAAAAAAAGGATAAGTTGTTAATACACTTTTAAAAACTAATTATATTATTATTATATATTAAAAAAGGCCTAAAACAGCTAATTGCTAAAAGGCTCTTTTAAACATCAATATATTATAAAGTAATCAATTTACAATACAGTAGAACCCTTTTCAAACGTTTAATTATAGATTTAATAGCTTCGTTTATATACAATATAAAATCGGCATTTGTATAAAATAAAAAAATAATATTAATTATTTTGGATATATAAAGCATATTTGATATATTAATGTTTAAAAGATTACTAAAACGGATAAAAAAGCAAAGTTGGCTTATAAAACTATTTTAGTTAATCAGTTTTTTTCTAACAAATTATAAAATTAAAATCCGATTAAAAAGTATATATACTGTAAAATCAAAAATGTAATATAAAACTTTTCAAGGATTATTATTATCCCTGGTTCTATATATATTATATTTAGCTGAATTATTAAATCAAAACCGTTTATTATATTTCAAATATATAAATAATATTATAATTTATAAAACTTTAAAATTTGTTGAAAACAATATAGTTTTATTTAAAAACAATATATATTAAATTATAAAATAGAAAACAATAAACAAAATTGTTTTTATACTAAAAAAGCTAAAAATAATACATCTTTTATAAAAGCGAAAAACAAATTTCCTGAATATTAATATATTATTGAATTTAACAATTAAACTAGTAATTATAATGAATAACAAATAATTGATATTGTACTAATTTAGCATTTAAATTAATCGTAAATTTTCTTTTAGAAAATATATAATTAAATATATATAATAAAAGCAATAAAACTTGTATATTATATTAAAGGCTTAATAAATATTAAATTCAGCTTTTCAATTATATTACTAAAAAAAGCTCTAGTTATATATATATAATCCTTTATATTATACAGTTTAAAAGTTTAATATAATAATAAATTAAAACCCAGTTTGGCAAACGATTATAACTGCAATTAACTAATTAATACAAAATTGGGTTCGTTAATCGAAAAGATTAATAGGATTATCGTTTTAATAATAAAAGGGGTTTTTTCAATTTGATATATAACGCTTATAATAAGCATTTTTTGGGATATAAAGTTACTATTAAATAATATTGTTTTTGAATATACTTATATATAATTTATGCTTTGATTTAAAACATTGAATTCTATTTATTTGTTGATCTACTAGTTTGAAGCTTTGCTTTTATTTTGGTAGTGTATAATAAAGCTATATTAAATAGATATATTAATCCTTTATGTTTTTATATCGATATTAGCATAATTATACTTTTTATTTGATTGTAAAATTAACTTTATAAAAAAAAGGACGAAAAAGGATACAGCGAAGCAGTTTAATATATAGTGAAATTAGCTAAACAGGAATATAATTATAATATTTTTTGATAGCTTTAAGTAATATAATGATGGAGTTAAACTTGTAGGGTACAGATACGCTGTGTATTGCGGCTAGTTACTAATTAGAATGAGTAATAAAGTAATAAACAGCATTTTTTATATCTTTAATATTGAAATGATTAAAGCTTTTAAAGGGCTATAATACATATTAGAAATTCTTTAGTTTTTTGGATAATTAGATATAGATATATATTAATAGTACTTTAATAATTTAATATATACAGATAAACGTTTTTAATACTTTCCAATAGGCCTTTTTCGAATACTATACATTTATTAACTATTATAAGATTAATATTATATAATCTCGGAACTATATAAATATCAAAAATAACAAAATAATTGATAAACTAATAAATGTTAATACAAAGAAAAGTCAAATAAACAATGATTGTTTAGCAAAGTTTATGATCAGCGGAATAAATATAACAACAAAAACCTTCGTTAGTATAATAACCTTCGATTAATAAAATCGAAAATATACTGGATTTTCAATGTTATATCGTAAATGGAAACTTGAATATATTATAACCGAACCTTCAAAGCTTTGCCTTTTCCATACATTGTTTTACTGGTTCTTAATTGTCTAAATAGTATATAATAATTTTGTATAGTATTATAAAAGATTTAATTATAGCAATGCTAAGCTTAACTACTTCTATAAATACAAAAAAACCCTTAAACATTTTGTATTCTATAAGATCTTCTAATACAAATTTTATATTTAGCTAGAGAAGCTAAATCGTTCATTTAATTACTTTAAAGAAGAAGATAAAAGTATTTAAACGCAATAATAATACATTTAGAACTATTTAAAAACTTTTTTATAATTATTCAGTATTTTACCCTTAACATTTGTGTATTGCAAACTTGTAATTGGATAAGTTTAGATAGTTTTCAATAAAACTATAATTATTAGGAGATGTGAACAAAGAATCAATTAGTTAAGATCGTATATAGACTTTTTATTGCCTTCTAAAATATACGGATTCTAACTGGATATTGATATTATAATCTGTATTTAATTAATTCTTTAATTGGCTTTATAAAGATATATTAAAGGAATATCTTCTAACCTTTATCATTGAATTATTGAATCTTTTATACCAAAATATTCAAGTATTTGAATATCAAGGTTTTTAAATAACAATAATGTATTTTAATCTTATCCCTTCCAATTATTGGGATTTAAATATCAACGATTTTAATAAATACCTTCTTTTTTAAAAAGATTCGTTCCAAATCGCTTTAATATTTATAATTAAAGTATAAAGGAAATCGATAGCTTATATAACATTATTATCATTTAACTTATTGTATAATTATAAAGATATATAATTATTAAATAAATAAAAAAGTAATTAAGAATTTTTATTAAATAAAGAAACAAATAAAATCAATTCTAATAATATAAAAGCATCTTTTTTTCTATTTATAATTCTTGATTTTTTTTATTATATATACAATTTCCTTTATTAATTTTCAATAATATCGAAGTTAGAATACAAGCTTATAATATACAAATAGCTAACAAATCCGCTAATAAAAAGATAGTATTATATTAACTTTATTGTTTTTATTATTTCAAATATATTTTCAATTATTTTTATAAATATACAAAAAAAAGTGATTTAGTTAATTAATAATATACTTTTCCAAAAAGTAAATATATTAATTATAACGAATATATAGCGAAATCGAAGAAATACAAAAAGATACTATTATTATATTATACAAAAATTAATACTTTTATACGTTTAAAAAAGAATTTAAATACTTATAATAATAATAATTATCAAAATATTATACAAAAGCATTTTATTCAAAAAAATATATAGTATACAAAGGAAATATAAAGTTTTTTATTAAAAAAGAAAAAACTAAAATAAAGCTATAAGCTTTATAATATTAAAAAAGCTATAATAACCCTTTATTTTATAATATCAATTTAAATATTAATATTGGATTAAATGTTAAATATATATCATTTTATTATAGATCATTCTTTAATACATTAATTAATCTAATTATATTTATTAACAAATAGTTTTTTTTTAGAATTATCTTTTACTTTTAAATAAAACAATGAAAAAGTTCAAAAAACAATATAACAAATGAAGATATAATAAACGCTATTTGTATAATAAATAAAAACCTAAAAAAAAGGAAAGGTATTATTTATAATTCATTAAAACCAATTTCGTTTTCAAAAAGGAAAAAAACTTTTAATAATAATAGAATTACAAAGGTATCTAATTTAAAGTCTACAATTCCAAATATATTATTAAACGAATTTATAGATTTAAAGAATAATAAAATTGCTTTTTTAGATTATCTTTATAAATCTATTAAGTTTTATATTACTAAAAAGCCTAAATTTCGTTCTTATATTAAAGAACTTATTAAAATAAGTTTAATAAACTATAAAAATCCTTTTTTGAATATTAAAGAAAAATTAGCTTTTTTTATAATTTCAGAAAATATAAAGCCAATAGAAAGATTACAAAACGTTAATTATATTCTAATGAAATCATTTAAGAATTAATTTAAATTTTATAAATAATGTTTCAATTTTTTATATTACAATTTCGATTTTTGTAAATCTAAAGATTTACTTTTTAACGAAAATTATATAAATCTGCAGATTGGATTTTTATAATATTATTACATTTATAAATACTTTTAATATTCAAATAATTATAAAAAAAATCTAAATTTTTTTAATAAACTATTATTTAATAATAAATTATTTAAAGCTTTTATAAAAAAGGAAAAGATATTTATTTTTAAAACATTCATTTTACAATATTTAAATAATGTTTAAATTAAACAAATTTTTAAAAGAATTTAAAAGTAAAACAATTAAAACTATAAAACTAAAAAATAATAAAAATAATATTAATAAAAATTCCGGTAAAAAAAATAATATTAATATTTAAAGTTTTTTTTTTTTTTTTTTTTTTCATTTTTAAATACGATATCATTGTTTTAATAGCATTTGATTATCTTTTTAATAATCTTTTAATATTCTTTTTAAATATTGAAGATTTTTTATTATTTTCTAAATGTTTTTTGTAAATTAATAATCTTTTTATTTAATTAAATATTATATACTTTTTCCTCTTTTTCTATATATTAAAATACTTTTCATTTTATATTCTATTTTCTTTTTAATCTTTTTTAATAATAAAAAGTTATTAATTCTTTAATGTTTTATTTACAATTTAAATAATAATATATAAAAAACGTTATGTATTTTATAAATTAATAATATTTTTAATTTGTAAGTTTATTCATTTTGTTTAATCCTTATTATTTCAAATAAATTTATAAACTTATCAAATAATTTCTTTTTTAAACGAAGTTATTTAATATTTTTTATATTTAGCATAACTTTCTTTTTTATATTTTAAAAAATAGAATTTTATTTGGTTTTTAATATATTATTATAATATTGAATAATTGCATTTTAGAACTTTTTTAACTTTATTCTTTTTGTTTGAAGCTTTTTAATCTTTTAAATGTAATTAATATTCTTTTTTCAATATTAACGTTTTTGTTAAAATAATTAAATTCTGAATTAATACTATATATTGCTTTAACCGGGCTTATATTAATCTTTGTATAATATATTGCATTATATATAAATTTTGTAAAAGCTAAAAATGATACTTAATTAATTTAATACTAGTTTATATAATATATTAAATAATATTCCAAATTTTGGTTTTGTTTTTTAATTTGGCTATTGATTTATAAATAAAACACTATAATTAATTTATATTTTATTCTAAAATAAAATATTAAACTTAATTAAAAATAATTTATAAAAATAGATTCTTTATTTAATATTATATCTTTTAGAATATTGAAATTCTTAAAAACATATTTAAATATAATTTCTATTAAATCCAAAATAGTTATAGTTTTATTAATTGAAATATATTACAAAAGCTTCGTATATTAATCTACAATTACTAATACCAAATCGTAAACATTTTTCTTTAATTTTAAAGATAGAAAATCTATAATAAAGTTTATAAAGATTTTTTATTATAATCCTTATAAAATGGATAGTAATTAAATAATACTATAAGAATTATATCTTTTAATTACTGTTTTTTGATATATAATATAGTTTCTTATATAATTCTTAATGTTTTTTGATATATCAAACCAAAAATATTTGGATTTAACAATTTCAATTGTTTTTTGATTGTTTTAATAGCTTTCTATTAAATTATTATAATGCATTTTTAATATCTTCATTTTTATCATTAGATCTACTGGAATATATACATTTTCACAATAAATTAATAATTGATCTATATTAATCATTTACAAATTAACGATTTCGGTTAAACGAAAGCAAAACCTTAAATATCCTTTATTTTAAATAAATTTGTTATTTTTCTAAAGTTTTAATAAAGCATTTTTTATAGATTTTATAATTTATTTAAAGGCCATTTTATCTTTTATTAATATAATAGTTATTTAATATAGTATTATTTATTTATAACTAGATTTAATTTATGATTTAATTTAATTATATAAAGATAAACTATACTCCTTCCTTTTTTAACAAAAATCTAAAACATATTCGAAAAGGATAATTTTATTTATATAGCAATAATATATTAAAGTTATTAATATAACATTTCTTATTTTGTTTTATAATGTAAATAATATTTCGTTTAATTTAATAATATTACTAGTATAATCCAAATAATATAAAAAGTTATTTATAAAACTCAATTTATTTGATCTATATTTTATTTAAGAATCGTAAATTACTAAAGTTTTGATTTATTATATTTGCCTTTTATTAAACTCTTTTTTTGTTATAAAATATTATAAAAAATTATAATTGGTTATTATTGTTATTATATATTAATTATTAATTATATAATATTGTTAATAAACAAAAGTTATATAAATAGCCAGAAATTCTTAATCTTAAATATAATATTTTTATTTAATAAAAATGAACTTTCTTAAATAAAAAGTTATTAAATGCTATTTTTGTATAGTTTTTTTATTAATAACATTTAAGAATAATTGTAATATTACATAGTTTAAAACAAATACCGATATATCTATTTCTATAAAAAGATATATTAACGAATCGAAATATTTTAATATAGATACACTAATAAATACCTTTTTAAATATTTTAAAAATGTTTTATACTTTTTTTATTCATTTAAAGCCTATATTTATTTTCCTATTTTTAATATCTTTTAATAATACTATTATTTCATTAGCTATATATAAATAAGCTTTAATAAATTATCGATAAAAATTAACAAATTGCAAAAAAACCTGAACTTCTTGTATAATAATTAATATAAACTATTCAATAATTGTTTTTATTTTTTCGAATTTCATTTAAACTTTATTATTTAATATAATAAAATTTAAAAACTTTACTTTGATAATGTAAAATATATATTTCTTAAATTTCGTATATAGTTTATATTTAATTAAATGTTTAAATATTTATCTTATATACAATATATATAATTCTTTATTTTTAAAATAGATTAATATATTATTCAAATAAATTATATAAATATTATCTATTAATTCAATTAATGTTTAATTAATATATATCTGAAAAATTATTAAAGTATTTATTAATCTAAAAGGTATAATAAAATATATAAATTGTTTATATTTTATTTAGAATATCATTTTTCATTTGTTGTTTAATTGTATACAGATTTGATAATAAATATCTTTTAAATCTAATTTTGTAAAGATTTTGCTTTATTATAAACAATCCAATAATTCGTTAATAAGAGATAAAAGTATTCTATTTTTTCTAATAATTTTATTAAAGTTTTTATAATCGATATAAAAATAGTAATTTTCATCCTTTTTTAATATAAACATAATAAATGCTTTAATTAAATTAATAAAGTAATATATTTATTTTTTCGTTTAATTTTTCTTTTAAATAATTTTATAAAATAATATATTCTTTATTAAATAAAATATAAATAGATTTTTAAAAAAGAGATTATATTGAATTACAAGTTTATATAATATTCTAAAGAATAATAATTAGATAATAAATTTGTTTTTTTATTTATAAAAGCTTTTTACAAATCTTTATATTTTTTAGAAATTATAAATTTTTTAAAAATGTTTAATATTAGCGATTTGCTAAAATTATTCTTTTTAAAGTATTATAAAAAAATAGTATATATTTTTGTTTCTTTTTCTTTATTTTATTATTTAATTATTAAATTAAAATAATTTCTTTAAAACCAATTATAAAGATTTTCAATTTATATTTAGATTTATAAATTATAATTAAAGGAATTCTAAAATAACGTTAATATATAAAATATTTAATATCGTTATAATAAAATTATAAAATATAAATTCTAAAGATTTTTTGGATATCCATTATTTTTATAACAAAACGATGCTTTTTCAATGCAGATATAAAGGTTTTATTTATTAATTGGAATTATATAGATTTTGTATATAAAAGAATTCAATTTCATTTTATATATTTAGCTTACTATATTATATTGATTTATGCTTTTAAATCGATTAAATAGTGTAATATTATAATTTGCTTATTTATATAAAATTTCGTTATAATTGTTTGAAATAATTTATTCTAATTCTTTTAGATTTAATATTATAAAAATATTTAAAATTTATATTAAACTTATTCTTTTTTTACTTTTTTAATAAAATTATTATATTTTTAATTTTAATATTCGTTATTATATTATTGATAGATTATATAATTTTTATAATTAAGAATTTTATACTTGAATTATTAATATTTATAATACATTTTTTTCATTGAATTGTATTATTAATAAATTAATATATTATTATAATTGTTTTTTCTTTTTATTAATAATTAAGCTTATTTTATTTTTATAATTGTTTTTTATAGATAAATATTCTTTTCTAAGTTTTTCTTTTTTTCTTTTAAAGATTTGTTATTTTTAAAAGGTTTATATAATTTATTTATATTCTTTAATTGAATAGTTTAAATAAGTATATTATTTTTATTAATAAATTATTACATTAATTTATAAATATATTTTATAATAAATAGAATTAAATTAATTAAAAAATATGTTTTATAAATGTTATTAAACTTTTTCTTTAAGTTTTTTTTAAATATATTTAAATAAAAATACAAAGTTTAAAATGCTTTAATAAAAGTATTATTTCGTTTAAATAATTTGTTATATAATAAATTATTATCGATTTTCTTTATTTATAATAATATTAAATATATATTTTTTAAAGTTTTTTCAAAATAAAAAGGAACTATTTGTATCGTTCTTATATCATTATTATATTATTCATAATTGTTTTTTAAAGTATTAAATAATATAATCAATTTTGATTATTTTGATTAAAATAATATTCTTAATTATTTTCAAATATTACATTAGTTTAATAAAAGAATCCATTAGCTTTATTAATATTTTCTTTTATATACTTTAATAATTTTGAAAGTTTAGGTAATTTTTATAAACTTATAATGATTTTTATAATTCCTATTTATTAAACAATAATAAATAAAAATATAATAAGATTTTTAAGTTTTTATATAAAAGGTTTTTGTTTTTTTTAAATAATTCTTTTTAATGTTTTCTTTATTTTGTTTATTTGATTTTGAAATATTTAAAATTAAAAATAAACAATAAAATCAATTAAAAGCTTTTATTCGAAAAAATTATTTATAAAAACTATTATTATTACAAATAAAGCTTTTTACACTATTTTATATTAGATTTTAAAAGATATTAATAATATTATTAAAACGTTATTTTAAATATAATATTGCTTTAATATTCATTATACTGAATTCTAATTAATAATCTATTTCTAAAAAAGTAAAATGAAAAGAATTATTAGAAAATGTAAATAAAGAATCAATTAATTAAAATTGTATATAAACTTTTTATTATCTTTTAAAATATATAAATTCTAATTGAATATTTATATTATAATTCGTATTGAATTAATTCCTTAATTGGCTTTATAATAATATATTAAAAAAAATATCTTTTAATCTTTATTGTTGAATTATTAAATCTTTTATACCAAAATGTTTAAATATTTGAATACTAAGGTTTTCAAATAACAATAGCGTATCTTAGTTTTATCCCTTCCAAATATTGGGGTCTGAACGTAGACGGTCCTAACAATAATTTATTAAAATAGAACTGTTATTCTTTAACCGCTATATAAGCATTAACTTTAAAAATTAATAAAAGCGAAATACTTTTTATAAAAAGAAAATAGTAGCTTACATATACATAAAATAAGGAAAAAAGAAAGTAAAAACGCTTTTCTAAATAAAAGGAAAGGAATTGTAAGCATAAAGGAAAATAGCATTGTTTAAAAGTATTAATTAAAGGGCAGGGTGCTAAAAGTACTATTACATATAATTATAGGCTATGTATGAGTAGTTTGTAGGGAGGTTATGTCTTCAATGCGGGCCTATTGCTAATATCTTTTGAAAGGTTAGAATTAGTTATTCTATATAGAGACGTTAAACATTAAATAAATAAATAAATAAATAAATAAATAAATAAATAAATAAATAAATAAATAAATAAATAAATAAATAAATAAATAAATAAATAAATAAATAAATAAATAAATAAATAAATAAATAAATAAATATACAGGGAGATTCTGCTTTCGTTGCAGGCTTGTCATTAATATCTTTCGGAAGGTCAGAACTAGTCATTCTACATAAAGACGTTAAACTTTATATAAATAAAAAAATAAATAAATAAATAAGGAATATTAAAAATTATACAAAAAGCTATATTATATACTAAAGGAATAGTAATTAAAAGATATTATTGGTATCACTTAGTATGAGTGATACGCATAGCATAAATATAATATCTCTTGGATTATATTCGTATTATTAATTTGGTACAACCCTTAAAGAATAAGGGTCGAGTAAAGAGGATATATCGAGGTGGATTACGTGCTTTACTAGTTTATGTGACGCTTATGCCGTATAAAAGCTGAATAAACAGGGTCAAAAGTATCCTTAGAATCTATAACTGAAAATCAGAGAAATAACCGTCTATCTATTTATATATATAGTTATATATATATAACTGTATCCTTTAAACCGGGGTATAAGCAAAAATTGTATATACCTGTTCTATTAATATTAGCATCCGTTTATAATCCATTTATAATATTATTCCTTTATCTTTTTAAAATTTGCCCCAAATATTCAAATTATATTTATCCTTTTCTTTATAAAATGTTAATCCTTATTCGATCAAAATCCGTTTATATTTTAAATAATAATATGATATAAAAGAAAATGTATAAAAGAATTTTGCTTTTTTATATAATAAAGTGTATAATAACCAGGCGAAAAGATTCTATTTAAAAATTGAGTTTAAGTATATATTTTTATATTCTTTTTTCCATTTTGGCTTTTAATTCTTTAATTAATTATCAAATTTTTTTAATTAAAATGGTTATTATATACACTGATCTTAATATTAATTTAACTTCTAATAAAGCCCAAAAAGCTATATTAAATGTATTATCGGATTTAAAAAACAAAACGATTGTATTTTTGAAGAACGATAAAAAAGAGAAAAAGGAGGAAGTTACTTTCCAGATTGTATTATGCAATTTTGAAAGTAAGGTTTTATTAATTACTACTAAATACTTATTAACTTTTGTAAATATAAAACATCTTTAATTTTTCGAAAAGGAGTTCCATTTGGTTTTATAGTTTATCTTTCGCTTTTCGTAATTTATACATTTCGTATATATTACCATTTATTATACTTTATATATCTTTCTGTTTTCATTACAAAAATATATTTATATCAAATCGGATTGTTTATTAGTTTTGTAAATTTGTATAGATTATATTTGTTTATATTTGGTTAATAATAATAATAATTATTATCTTTAGATTCTGGATTAACAAAACAATTTTTATATATTATACTTTAATAATAAACGAAAATACAAAAAGCTTTTAAAAAAACAAACTTTTCAATTATTTATATAATACCAAAAATATAATAATAATATATAATAAATAAACAAAAATATTTTAACAACTTTTTTTTATTAAATATTTATTAATTTCTTTTTAATTAAAATTTTGGCTTTTAAAAAAAAAATTGTAGAAATATAGAAGGAAAAGTTGATTTAAATATATATAAATTATATAAAAAAGTTGGAATTATTAGTCATTCGAAAGTGGTTGAAATGGAAGAAACAATATCAATACAAAAAGTTAATAATGGAGTTATAGGAAAGGATTTATTTGAAGATTCTGTAAAAAAAGAAACTAATAGAGTAGGTATATATACATACAAACTTTTAATAATCTATTTAAATACTTATATTCATTTTAGTTATACTTACTATTTAATTAAATCCCCTTATAAATAATGTTTTTTGAAATTGTTTTGTTTTTTTGCTTTAAAATAAAAAATGATTTTTTATATATAGATATATAATTCTTTTTATAATATTAATATATTCAATTAAATATAATATTATTAATCTTAAAAAAAGAAGTGTATACAATTTTGAATAAATATTAATATATTATAGTTAATGTAATTATAATTATCTTCATTTTTCTTATATAAACAAATTTATTTTAGTAATATAATAAATAAGCTAAATTGTATTAGATTAACAAAATGGAAGTTATAGAATTGATAAGGAATGGTTTTCAAATTAAATACTGAATATTAAAAAAAGTTTAAATTCCTATTAAACTATAAGATTTTATATTATAGATTCTTTTATGTTTTTTGTATTACTAAAACTTTTTCCATTTTCTATTCGAAATTATTAATAATATTAATTAATAATAACGGTTTAAAAATTTATTCTAAAAACGGGTTTTTATAGATTTTACAAAGCTTATTTAACGAAAAGATAAAATAAATTCTTATAATGTTTAGGAATTCTAATTTAAAGGAACTATTAATTCAATTTATAATTTTGAAAAGGCTTTAAATTGGAAAGTTAAGCTTTTTAAAAGGTTAAAAAAAAGAAAAGCTTTTAATATTTAATTATATATAATCTTTAATATTGAAATTTATTGGATATTAATAAACATTAATTTGTTTTAATATCTTTTTTTAAACATATAATATATTTTCTTTAATGCAAATAATAATCATTTTGTTATAAATAATAAAAATATAAACATTTTATATATTTAGATTACTAAATAGCTTCAAATCCTTAACTTTCTAATTCTATATATTCCAAGAAAAATAGTTATACAATATTTTATATAGGATTAGTTTTTCTAAAAAGTTATATAGAAAAATAAGTTGGATATAATTCATTATAAAAAGAAATTCTAATTAATTATCTTAATAATAACTAATAAATAATTATAATTGTTGTTGAAGATATTAATTATAAATTTCTGATTAACTATTCATTTATAAATGATATATAATAAAAAGTTTAATATTAGTTTTAAATATACAATTAAATTCTTTTCAAAAATTCTGATATAAATTGAGAACTTTGATTAAAAACAATCGTTTTTGGGGCTTCATAATATCGATATATATATAATAAAAATACAATTTAGTTTATTATCAAGTATTAATTTTTTTATAATACAGAATAATTATTATTTGCTTTATTAACCAATTAATAATAATAAATATATTATTATAATGATATTTGTTTTTATTAAAAAAAAACAAATAATTCATAATAATTTCCATCCACACTCTTTATAGAACAGAAAGTGGGTAAAAAAATCGAAAGTTTGATTGTAGAAAACGGAACTGCGTTTATATGTATAATAATTTCGAATATATTAAATTATAATATTTTGTATACTTTACTAATAATATTACTTTAAAAATAATATATAAATCTTGTTAATTCTAGAGTATATAATCGAAAGAATGTTGTATGCTTTTTGTATAAGATATATACAGAAATTGTTTACATTTAGTACTAATAATTTACTATTGTATAACAATAAATCATTTTTCATTATCAAATATTCATGGATTCTTTTAACTTCTATTTTTAAATAGCTTAAGCTTTTAGAGATTTTATTAATTTCAAGTATTTTATTAATAATATTAAAATGTAGAGTAATAGCAGAAAGATTTAAATTAATAATATTTTTCAAATTATTTTATAAAATTTTATATATAATCTCAATATTTATTTAATTATCTTTTAATAAGCTATTAAAATCAATTTTGCTTTTTTTGTTTTGTTCTAAAAATTGAATTTATTAATACAATAAATGAATACATTAATAAAAAATTATCTTTTTCAAAATAATATATAATAATAAAGTTATAATTGATTAAAACTTTAGCTTATTTAACTTATTAAATATTTAAAGCTTTAATAATTATAAAATATTTAAGTGTTTTATAATTGATATAGATATAAATCTAGTATAAAAATTTTATAAGTTTAGATTTTCAATAGTTTAATAAGTAAATAATTAATAGCATTTCTTTATTATAAACTTTATAGTTTAATTTAATGATTATTATTGTTTTAAAGAAAATATATTATAAATAACTATTTGTTATTATACTTTTATAATAATACATTAGCAATTATATTATTCGATATATTCGTTTTTAATATATAAAAAGGATTATAATTATAGTATTATAAAAGCAAAATAGAAATTAATTTTGATTAATATATTAAAGGTATTATAGTATATATTATGGAAATAGAATATTATATTTAATTTTATAAATTCAATTAATAGTTTAATAATAATTTTATAGTTTTGAATAAAGTAATAATAGAAATTATAAAAGCTTAAAAACAATTGTATTCCTTTAATAATAGATAGATAGATTCAGTTTTTAACTATTTTTATTTTCTTAAAATTGATTTCAATATTATTAATAGAAATAATAAATTTTAAATATTTTGTTCATTTAATATTGAATTTGCATTTTTTAAAATTTACTTACAGTTTAATAAATTCAAATTAAATAAATATTAATTTAATATAGACCTTATATTCTTTTTCATTCTTTAAATAAATAAAAATATTATTAAAACAAGCAATACAAAATATATCTAAATAATTAAATAATACATTATTTATATATCATTAATAAATAGCTAATTTGTTTGTTAATTTGAAAAGAAAAACTTTGTATTTATAGAAACTATATCAAATACAAAAAGTAGTATACTTTTCCAATATAGAATTTATTTTTATCTAATAAAAGGTTTATCAAATGTTAAGTTTAATATAGATTTTCATTCCAACTAATTATACAAATATTTTATCGATTAATAATAAAGAGTATCAATCTTTATATATAAAAAAGTTTAACAAATAAAAATCGATATAAAACCTTAGATTTCCGTTAGGTTTTCGAATAAATAATGTTAAAGTAATAAAAAAAGCTTAATTGGTTTCTATAAATCCTTTACTAAAGTTTTCGATTAGATATTCTTTAATAATTTCGAATTATTCAAAAAACATCTTATATAATGAATTATATTTAAATGCTTTTTTTTTATCATTTTTAAATATGATTTTATAGTTATATAAACAAGATAAAGATAAGATATTGGATTTGATCTTTAAGAAAATGTAATAGTATTTTTAATATTAAACAGGAATTAAAGGTTCTGTATTAACCTTTACAAAAATATAATTTAAAATAGTATAAACGTTAATCAATCTAAAATTGCTTATAATTATTAATATACAGTCTTTTAATAAACGTATTTATTATTGGATCTTATTTATTTTATTTAGTTTTTAATAAATAAAAATAAACATTTTATAGTTTTTATGTTTTTTATAAATAAATTGGAATTGTGTAAATGTAATTAGGTATATATTAATAATATTAAGAATGTATTAAAATAGCGTTTTGTAGATTTGTAAAATGCAATATGCGATAATTTGATCTTTAAGTTCAAATAGAAGAAATATAGATTCTTTTGATTTAATAGATTTAGATTTAACAGTATAAATTATTATAATATTTATTTTTTTGATATAAAAAATCTTTTTTATTTTAAAAAAGATTTAATTGTTTATTATATCAATCTGCATTTTTTTATACAAATCTGTTTATTTTTCTTTTTCTAAAATCCTGAAATGTTAATATAAAGTTATTTAATAAAGATATAATATACAGATATTTATATAGTTAATCTAATTTCCGATTGTAATAATCAATTTTTAAACAGATTTTCGCTAATTATAATCTTTTAAATATAATATTATAGGATTCTAATTTTGTAATAAAGAAAGAAATAAATAATTATTCTCAATTATCAATTAAAAGATTAAGAAAAGTATAATGAATAATAACGTACTTGTATATATTATTATATCCTTTTATTTCGATAAAAGTATTAAATATATAATAATAGGATTTAAGTATAGAAAATAATAAAATAAAAAAAATAATATTAATAAAAACAAATCTGTTAGCTCTAGAGTTTATAAATACATTTAATTTTATTGAATATTTATTTTTTAATAGAAAACAAAGTAAAGTAAATGCTTGACTATTTATTAATTTGATTAAATTAAGGAATTTTATATTTTGAATAATGTTTAAAAGGGAATTTTTGCTTAAACACTTTCGTTTAAATATAAATTTTTAGTTTATTAAATAATATTAATAATTTCAGTATAAATTTTTTGGATTTATATTATTAATTACATTATAAATTTTCTTTTAATCGTTATTCAATATAATTATTTGTTCTATTTTATTAATATCAATAATAAACGTTTTTGAAGTGGAAATCTTTAAAACTTTGTATAAAATATTTATATCAAAATAAAGGCTATTTAGAAATCAATTTAAAGTAAAACTGAATTTAAATGTATTTAAATATCTGAATAAAACTATATATAGTAAATAATTAAGTTTTAATAAAAATTCAGGATTATTTGTAACGTTTTTATTAATATATATTATTAAATTGAATAACTTTTTAATATAAAAAATTGTATTATAATTGATATAATAATAATTCCTTTTTTGTAAAGTAACTTCAATTTCGTTTATTTATATTAATTTAATAATTAAATCATTAATAAAACAGTAATCCGTTTAATAAAGTATAATAGTTTTAATAAAAAAATCAAATATTTTATAATCAAGATTTTGTATTAATATTTGTTTATTAATAATTTCGATTTGAATAATAAGAAGGCAAAATTTGCAATATTATTCTAAAAAGTTATTATAAATATTTAAGTTAAATATTATTTAATGATCGTATTAGGATTTTATATAATCCATTTTTATAAGGTTATAATATATATTAGTTAATTGATTCATTAATTATTAGTTAGTTAAATATAGAATTTGTATATATAAAGTTTGAAAATGTTTAAAAGCTTTAAACTTTATTTTGATTTATTATATAAGTTTGGTATTATATTTCAATAATAAATATATTGATATAAAGTTTTAATTAGTTTATAATTATAGTTTTCTATAGACTAGTTTTAGATTTAATATTATTATTAAGTTTATTAATTAAATTAATAGATTTGATTAAATAAATGGATTCCGGGCTTGGAGTAGAATTATGCAAAATAAAGATAAAACAGGAATTGTTTCGCTTACAAATAAAACAATTATTTCAATTATTGTTATTAGATTTATTTAATTCGGAAAATTTGTAATTTGGAAACAAAAAAATAATATTAGTATGTAGATTGTATTTAATCTTTTTTCTTTATTTAGATTTTTTGTATTACCTTTAATTAAAGCAAATATCCGTTTCAATAAAAAAGTATATTTTAAGATTTATTATAAATTTAAATGTTTATATAAACATTTTATAAAATTTGAAAAAAGAAATATTCAGAAAAAATATTTAATAAAGCTTATTATTAAAATCTTTCGTTTTTTTTTTGTAATTGTTATAAAAAGGTATATAGTATATCGTTATTGATTTGAATATATTAATATACTAATTTTTATTTATATATAAAAGAAGTTGTTAAAAATTCGAATTAATTAGATTTAGAATCTATATTAGAATATATCTTTTTTTCCTTTTATATTTTGTAATCAGTATATTATAACGTTTTCTATTCCTTTTGTAGATTATATTGTTATAATAAAAATGCTAATAGAAATGTTATTATTAAAGGATAATGCATCTTATAAAAGCGGAAGGGAATGGATGTTTGTTGTATTATATATAAAAAATATTTAAAAATATTTTTATATAGATTAAAGAGAAAAGATATCTCTATTAAACTATATTTGAAATCGATTTTTTTTTTTGTAAATAATAATTTTATATTTTGTTTTTGTAATTTATTCCTAAAAAAGTATTATAAAGAATAGGTATTATTTGAATAATTATTATTTAGCCGAATCAATTTTAAATGAATTGTAGATAATGTAATGTTTATACTATATAAAAGCTAAATAAATAGATTTAAAAATATTTTTAAAATTTACAATTGAAGATTAAAGAAATAGTTGTTTATTTATCTATATATATAGCTATGTATATATAATCGGGTATATGCAGATACTGTATATAACCATATCCTTTAAGCTAGAGCATGAACGGAGGCTGTATGTGCCCGTTCTATTAGTATCGGTATTCGTTTATAGTTCATTCGTGACAGTTTAAGGCTAGTGGATTATATAATAAATCTATTCGTATATTGCAATACTGGCAACTATTTAGAATAATGCTAAAAAGTTTATTAATACATTTTTGTTTTGTTAAAACGATGAGAAGTAAAATAAATAAAATGCTTTTTAAAAGATAATACAATATTTAATACTTATTCCTTTTATATCCTTTCTTTTCTATCTTTTCTTTTCTTTATTTTTTATTTATTCCTTTGTTCAGTTATTATTTGGTCTATTAAATAAAATAGTTTTTTTTTATCTATTATATTGTTTTCAATTTGTATTTGTTTATATTAATAAAATTAGCTAATATCTAACAATACTTTGTTTTCGTTATAATATCGACCGGATTAGTATTGCTATCAATTTATATCATTTTAACGATTTAGCAACGTTTATAACTTTATCGAAATACTATAATATTGATTATTAAACGCTTTTTCTAAATGCTACTAAATTTTGTAATACATTTATATAATGATTTTGAATCTGTACAAACGACAAGTAGAACAATAGAGATTATCAAATCCTTTACTTTTGATACAAAAATGTTATCGATTATACCCTTAATGTTCGAAATAATATTGAAACTTAATATTAATGTATATAACTTCGATGCAAAAACACTACAAGTAATTCTTTTATATTTGATAAACAACCAATGTATAATATTCGCATTATTATTAATATTCGTAAATGTAATAATATAGCCGATTTGTAAAGAAAGGTTGATATTATTTGCGAAAAATATATTAATGAAAGCTAGAATTTTGAGTGTATTTGGATTAAATGGAATAAATTTGAATCTGCGAATATAATTATTTATTTGCTATTAAAAACGTTTATTTAAAGCTTTTATATCATTTATAATTGGGTTTACCATTTATATTATAAAAGAAAAGTTGAAAGATATTTTCGATTGATATATTATAGCAATATATATATTGCGAATGCATTAAGTAATATATTGATTTTTTAGGGTAGCATTTTTATAAAGTTTGTTTTCAATATTGGGTATATCTTTATTATACAAAATAATAAGTTTAAAGAAATCAATTTATCGTTTTTAATTTAAATAAATGGTTTTATTCTTTAATGTAATAATATCTTCGTTAAATTTAATTAATATAATATAATTAGTTTTTTCTTTAGCTTCGCTTTAGAAATTGCTTTTTTCAATTTGTTTTGTTTAAATTTCATAAATATAGAATCGCCAGAAATAAAAGTATTATCTATCTAAAGTATAATGATTGCAAATCTATTTTTATTAATATATAATAAATAAGGATTATATATAAAGGAAGTCATTCCAAGTTTCAATACATAATAATTGTAATAAATGTAGAACCAATAATTATCTGCTTCGGAAATGCTATATAATGGTTTATATATCTATAGAACGGTATTATTATTCAAACCCATTTCTTTTAATATAATAATATAGAATTAACGAACCATTTAACTTTTCAATTGGATGTATACCTGTATAATATTACAAATATGAAATCCTAAATCCTTACTAACTGATAATACAATGTAAAATGTAATTAGTAATCTTTAATTGGAATATTGGATAATTAGAGATTGAACAAGTATAGAAAGCTTTTTAATATTATTATATACTTGTATAATAAAACGAAACTTTTTATATACTTTATTAATATTAATCTCTTTGATTTTATTAATAAATCGAAATTTAAAAAATTCTTATTTTGAGTAGAACTTTATTATATTAAATCATTTCGAATATATTATTATTCAATAATCCATTAATTTCCTTACATCAAAATTCAATATATAATAAAACTATAATATCGATATCAAAATATCTAATCAGAATAATTTCATTAAAAAATATATATTTAAATATAATGAAGTATTTATAAAAATGCCTTTTTCATCCTTCAAAAATGTTAAAAAGCTTTATAAAAGGCTTTTTGTATTTTTTAAAAGTACTAAAATGCTTTATAAAATGCTTTATATACTCCAGCAGTTTATCAAATTCTAATACATTCTGCTTTAAAGTAGTTGACAAAGTTCCTGAACCGGTACTAGTAATGAATATAATATTAATAGATTTAAAGCATATAAAATAAAAATAATTATTTGTAATTAAGAAGGTAAAGCAGATTAATCAAAAATGTTAGAAAGGTTATTAATAATAGTTAAATCATTAAGTTAATCGGATTTAATATTAATCGAATATCCATCTGGTTTATAATATAATTTAAGTTAAATAATACAAAACTGATTAACTTTATTATTATTTTCAACTATATATGTTTATTCATTAATATTAATTAATCGTTAAGGGCTAATCTATACTCTTTTCATTATTAAACTTGCTTTTCGTTATGTTTATATTTTAGAATTGAGTGGTAGATTGAATATTCGGGATATAATCGGGTTATTTTGTATACCTAATATATTCGAAATTTAACATTTCGCATATAATTTTGCAACCTTAATTATTATCTTTTGTATAGTGGCTATACGTTGTATAATATTAAGTGCAGGTGTATCGAATTCAGATATATAGAGGTATACTCTATAAATAAGGAAAGTGGAAATGAGGTTATTGGGTCTAACTATATTATTAATAGTTTTGATAGCTATTTGAAGCATATAAATATTTAATAATCCTTTATTTACAAGGTCAATCGAAACAATTTTATATGTTTGTTGAAGGGGTTTATAATATCTTTTAATAATGTTGATTAATCAATAGGTCTTGGTTAGAACCGATTTTATATTAATTATTATAAAAGCTGCAAATTATTTGAATTCTTTATTGATGAAGCTTTTACTAGTATTATAAATGATTTAATTAAATGGTTTAATATATATATCAATCCAATAATATTTTAATGTATCCTAGATATATCTCGCAGTTATATCTTTCAATTATATTATTGTTTAATATTATATAGCTTTATTAATAATATATAATACTAGATTATTATTGATATAAAGGATATTAATATAAATATAGAAATTGTATTCAATATCATCATATAATTTGAATTTAAATCTTTTAGGTGAATTACTATGTTTTTAATATTGCTTGCAAAATTTTATAAAACGCTTAATTATTGCAGGGTTAAAATCCTTATAACCGGCTTTTTCAAAAGTATATTAAAATCGATATGCTGTAGGGTAACCGAAACGATAATGGAATTATAAAAAGATCCTTTTTAATAAGAAAGTATTCATTATTAATATATACAATATAATGCTTTAATATAGTATTCTATATAAGAAATATATATGAATACTTCCAATAAATTAGGTATTTAGTAATGATACAGCCTTCTTCATTTTCTTTCTAAATTATATTTTTTGTATTTCTATAAAATATTCGAAATTGGTTTGTATTACCAAATAATAATAAAAATGATATATTTATCAGTACAACATAGCATTTAATAATACTAATCAGAAATTGAACTTTAAATGATCTTTATAAAAGAATGAAGGTATAAAAGAATGAATGATTCAATATTGAATGTAATGTTTATATTATATACAATCGAAATATTCATTTTGATATTAATCAACTTTTGGAGTACAAGGAATTAAAGCATTCCAATAATTGATCTTTATGCTGCACTGGTATTAATAATAATACCTTTAAATGCTTAATTATTATATCGAATAATATTCGCAGATTATACTGTTTAATATATACAATAATGCCTGATTTACCAGATTTATAATTATTTTTTTATTATTTACAATTAGACTAAAAGAGGTGTAAAATGTTTTTATCTGTATGATTAATATCGATTTGAATTATAGATGTTATTTTGTCCTAAATCTTTATTTTCTTTATGTATTAACTAAATTATTATTGTTGTATTAATTTATATATTTATATTACTATCTTTTTTTTATTGGATTAATGATTTCGGAAGTGATAACTATTCTTTTTGTATATATGATAAGGATTTAAAGATTGAAAACTGCTTTATCGGTTATTGGGGTAATA
Source organism: Monilinia laxa (assembly GCA_009299455.1). Taxonomy (NCBI): domain Eukaryota; kingdom Fungi; phylum Ascomycota; class Leotiomycetes; order Helotiales; family Sclerotiniaceae; genus Monilinia; species Monilinia laxa. The sequence continues at coordinate 35,434 of VIGI01000033.1, forward strand.
TAAAGGATTATTGGATTAATAAAGACTATTAGGTTGAGAAGGGTTAGATGAATGTTGGAATCGATTAGATAATCAATAATTGGATTTATTAGTTTAACCATAATTATTAAAATCATTGTTTCGATATATATAATTAGTATAAAATTGATTGATTAAAGTAAATGCCTTCGTTTTTTTGTATATAAAAATGGTTAAATATAATTTAAATTGAAATTCAATAAAGATAGGTGCTGGTTTATAATATATAAATTGATATATAGGAATTAGATGATAAATATTGAATAATTTGTTTTAGAGTACTATATTAGTTTATTATTTTAGGAACAATTTATATAATACTTGCTTGATTTTATAAAACAGAATTGAAAGATATTTACTAAAATTCTTATTAGGATTTTTCTATTTAATGCTTTTTATAAAGATGTTGGCTTATTCATTTGTTGTTTTAAAATCAATATTCCTATCCTTTAAAAATGTATTTAAAGTATAACAATGAATATATCAAAAAAGTATAAATTGCTAATATTAAAATAATAAAATTCTAATATAAAGCCATTTAATATTAATGGGAACGCTATTGAAATGTATTCTAATGAAAATCGAAATCAACAAATTAATTCATAAAATATATTCAACTTATATATTAAATTATCCTAAATACCTATATATTTCATACTTCGATTATTATAGGATTTGATAAATACTATTAATGCAATAAATGGATTTATAAAGTTTAATAATACGTTAATATACTAATATACTTCAACATCAAATTAATGTAACGGAGCAGATGGATATGCTAATGAGGAAGGTTGATATATTAACGATAAAGGCGGATATACAATTGAAAAAGGCAAATATACAATCAAAAGGAATTAATATATAAATGAAAAAAATAGGTATACAATCGGAAAAAGCGGGTATACAGATAGAAAGAGCAAATGTATTACAAATGTATAATCTATATTATTAAATTGTAAATACAAAATTTTAATTAATAGAGATGAAATATTAAATGTTATAATAGTTTTACAAGGTAATTATTAAAAGGATTTATTGATATTATTATATCGCATAAAATGTATAATTTTGTTAGATTTGAATTCGAAGTTATAATCGATAAACGTTTTTTTTGATTTATTCTTTTATTCAATTTATATAATCTTTAATATATAAAGTTGTATATAATATTAAATGTAATTGATCTTTTTGTATAATATAGATATTGTAAATACAAAGTATATTTCGAAGATTGTATATTTGGTTAATATTGAAACATTTGAAATATAATATTTCGAATTCTTCGAAATTATAATTAAATGTTTTTTGAAGATCTTTATTAAATAATTCTAACTGTTTATACTTTTTGGATTCTATATATATAGTAATTTTGAATATTATTAATTCTAATACTACTGTTGAAAGTAATACTATCGATAAAATGTAATTAAAATATTAATACCTTAATTATTATTATTTTGAATAAGTAAAAGTATCGAAATGCTTTTTTAAATATAAAATATACCTTTTCAAATATAAAGTATATTATTTTGAAAAATAAAAAGAATGTTACTTTTAAAAATGGTTATAGGTTAATAACGATCTGTAAAATATTTAGATTAATTGGTATTTATAAAATGTATAGTCTTTATACCTTTTTTAATAATATAATTCTTTATCGTTATATAATATTTTAAGTTAAATATTATATTAAAAATCAAAATTATCGAAATTGTTGGAAATGATTTTGTAATAGAAGTAATTTTCAGAGTAGATAGTATAAAAGATATAGAAGGATAATTATATTTGGATTTGAAAAGGGATAAATAATATAATAATTTGAAAATAAACTTAAAAATGGTTGCGGTTAAAAAGCGAAATGAAAATAGAAGAATAGTATACGTAATTGATATACAAATAATTGATATCAAAAGAGTATTATTATATAATAGTATAAAAAATTTAATTATTTTACTTTTATATAATATTCTTTTTAATATTCTTTTATTGTATAATAACGGTTTTAATAAAATATAGTTAAATATTTCATTTTGGTTTCTGTTGTTTTGCTTTTATAAAGAATGCTTTTTAATATTAATACCTAGCTAACTTGTAATATTATTAATTAATGTTAATATCATTTAGTAAAAATGATATGTATAGTATAAATATAATATCTTTTGGATTATATTTATGTTATTAATTTGGTATAACCCTTAAAAAATAAGGGTCGAATAAAGAGGATATATCGAGGTAGATCACGTGCTCCACTAGTTTAAGGCTAGTGGATTACGTAATACATCTATTCGTATATCACAACAGATATAATCCTTATAATGTTACTTAATTGTTATTTATCCCATAAAAACTTATTTTTATAAGCTATTTCGGGTTAAGCTTAATGTTTTGTCTCAAAATAAGATGTAGATTAAATATAGTGTTCTATCTATAGACCGATGGCCAAATTGATAGGCAAAATCAGAATTAGGAATATTATTCAATATATTATATAAATTAGCATTAAAATGACTAAGTATCACTTTTAGCCTTTACGGAATTTATGTATAATGTAATATATTATACAAAAATTAATATAAGCCTGGCTAAGGCAATGTATAATATTAATCTAGAATTCAATTACTTTAGCAAAAATATCAACGCTAAAGAAAAAGCGCCAACTGCGTTTTAGAAATTAGAAGAGCTCTAAATAGAAAGAATAAAACTAGAAGAATTCGGGAATACAGCTATTTAATACTATAATAATACTAAAAAACTATTAAAAAGATAACCAAACGCCATTAAAACAATAATAGTGTATTATAAAATAAAAAACTTTAATATTCTCCCATTAGAATTTTTATTAATTATTTTAATTTTGTATTAGATTATTTTAAAACGTTGCTAAAACGCTATTAAATAGATATTTGAAAAACAGGATTTTTAAGATTTATTAAACTTATTCTAATAGGTTTATTAATATAAAAACAGAATTCAGGCTTTTTTAATATAATAATTAGCAGATATATAAAAAGAATCCAAAAAAGCAATTTCATGATCATTTAATTCCGTAGATTCGTTTAGTAGTGTTTTTGGAGCTACGGACTTTAAGTTAAAAGCCTTTATAATTCCATTACCATTACAGATCTTTATCCTTTTTAAAAGCAAAACTATTTTTTTGATGAATTACAAATAATACTTTTCCTTTTCCCTAAATTTTTATTTGTTATACAAACAGTATTTGTTACATTTTCGTTTATTATACTATCCTTTAATCTTTTATCATTTTATTCAAAAGCGAAAAATAATTTAAATAAAGATTATTTGTTAGTAAGTATAATTAAGTTAATCAGCGTATTAAAGGGTTATTTATATAAAAACGATATATATTTAATATTTAATCCAATATTAAAATCTAAATTGATACAATAGAGTAAAAAGCTATTATAACCTTTTTAATATTATAAAACTTATAACTTTGCTTTAGCTTTTTTTTTTTGTAATAAAAAACCCTATACTTTTTTATATATTACATATTCTTTCAACTAAAAATGCTTCTATATAACATTTGAATAATCATTATTATTGTAAATATTCAAATTCTTTTATAAATGTATAAGAATATTAACTTTTGCACAATATAATAATAATACTTCTTTGCATTTCTTTAATTTCGCTATACATTTGTTACAATTAGTATATTTGCTTTTTGGGAAGATACATTGCTAATCAACAAAATCGTTCTTTTTTGTATATTTGTAAAAATAGCTGAAAATATATTTGGAATAACGAAAATAATAAGGTTAATATAATACTATGTCTTTATTAGCGGATCTACTAATTATTTGTATTTTATGGGTTTGTATTATAACTTCGATATTTGATAAAAATTAATAAGGAAATGTGTATGGTAAAAAGAATATAAACTATGAATAGAAAGGAAGTTGTATTTATATTATTAATGTTGGTTTAGCTTGGTGCAGTGGAAAAGATAATAATAAGTATATTATAAATACGTTATTATTACTCTTAATGATCATTAACTAAAAGCTATGAATTAACGGTTATATAGAATGCTAAAGCGTTAACGCGAAGCCTAACGCATCACGTGGTTATCCCGATACTGGTAACTATTTAAAAATTAAACTAAACCCTTTTAATAAATCCTTTTCTATTGGATTATATATTTATCATTTTATTAATCTAACTAATAAATCAATGAAATAATATTATAGCTATTTCTTTTCAATGTTTGAAATATTTAATTTTACTAATGATAATATACTTATATCTATTAATATAATCTTCCTTATAGAAAGTTCTTAATCTCTTTCTATCTATTCCATAATTTTAATATTAATTCTATTATTATTAATCAAATCCTTTAATGTTTGGAATAGCTTTACCTTAATCGTAAAATCTACAGAATTAAACTCTCCATCAATTCATTTGATCTCCGTAATCTTTTATCGTTTATAGAATTGTTGAAATGCTATAATATCGATTATAAATCTCTTTTTTTGGGGTGATATTGAACTTAGTTAAATATTAATAAAATAATTTCAAATTAGTGCAAATAATTAAAGAGATATTCTTATTTTTGAATATACTATTGATAGTGTTTTTAATTATAATGCTAATATTAAATCCGAATATTATTCTATACAATTCTAATGCAAGAACATTTTATGTAACTTTTTTGCATTTAATTGATAATTAATAAATCAAATTCATTTTATTATCCTTATCTATAAATATTATAATATAATTCATCTATAAAGAAAGATCTAGATTATTTGTAATTAATATATTAGTAAATATTATAATCTAAAATAAATCTTTATCAAATAATACAAACTTTAATTCTTTTATTTTATTATTCATTTGTTATTAAAATCGCTTATTAAATACTTTAGTATTTTCTTTTTTAGGGCTAATAATCTGAATAATAAAAGAAAAATTGAAAAAATGCTTCTAATTAGTTTATTATTACTATATATACGCTATAGGCTTATTAAACAACATATTATTTATTTATTTATTTATATAAAGTTTAACATCTTTATGTAGAATGGCTAGTTCTAACCTCCCGAAGGGGTATTAACAACGGGCCCGCGACGAAGGCAGAACCTTCCTATACGCCTTCTATGTATAGTCTATTATTATACTTAATAATACTTTTAGCGCTTTATCCTTTAGTTTCTATTTTTAAATAATACAGTTTTCTTTTATTCCCACAATCCCTTTCCCTTTATTTAAAAAAACCGCTTCTATTTTCTTTTTCCTTTATTCTACGCATTTATAGATTAATACTTTTATAAGCAAATTTATTCTTTTAAATGTAGCGGATTATATATAAATATAAACGCTATATTAAAAAGTATATATATATATATAAAACATTTTATTTCTACCGGCTTTTACATTAAAATAATACTTTTATTTAATATATATATTAATTGTATAAGATATAATCTATTACTATATAGCAATTACAAAATAACGGTTTTCTTTTAGTAAACTATAACTTTAATAAGGATTATCCGAACTTATTAAATTACGCGTTTGCAATATATAAATGTTGAAAATGAAATACTAGATTATTATAAAAAAGCTTTTAAAAAGCTTTAGATATACTAATATTGTATTTAAATATCTCTATTCTTTTTTTAAGGCGATTAGATAAGCGATTCAGTTTAATTAACCAAATATAGAATTTGTATTATAAAATCTTATAGAATACAAAATGCTTAGAAGTTTTCTTATATCCGTAAAAACAATTAAATTTAATATTTTATAATTAAACTTTCTATAATATTATATAAAATTGCTATATATACTATTTAAGCGATTAGAAGCCAGTAAAGCAATATATAGAAAAAACGAAGCTCTAAGAATTTAACTATAATACATCCAAATTTTGAATTATAATATAAAATCGAAAGTTTTATTTAATATTAACTTTATTAATTGAAAGTTATTATATTAATAAAAGCTTTTATTATTATACTTATTTCATTAATTATAGGTTTTATTAAACAATTATTATTCATTTATCCCTTTTTTATATTAATATCTATTTAGCTTATCAACCATTTCGTTACTTTTAATATTTATATAGTCTAAAGATTATATGATATTGATCTTATAATAGTTTATAAATGTATAAATATTCGAAGAAGGTTTATTGAAAAATATTAAATATATTTGCTTATATATATTAGATTATTAAAGTACTATTAATGCATATCCATAATTGTTCGTTTAAAGGCTAACAGATTTTCAATGTATAATATAGATTCTTAAAAGCTCCAATTGCTTTTATATTAAAAATGTAGGAAATACTGTTTATCGCTTTTTTTCCCATTTTAATTAACAATTAACTGCAATATATAATGTATCTATAATTTATTAATTTAACATCATCTATATATTATTTAAAATTATCCAAAAAATATTATAATTGTATTTCCGTTTAATCGATTTTATTATATATTAAACTATTTAGCTATAATTTCCTTTATTTTTTTTTTATAAAGTTGGTTTTATAATCAAATAAAAAATATGGTTAAACCAGTATTAATCTGGAAGCGTATAGGATTAATATATTCATATAATGCAGATTTGTTATACGCTATTAAAGTAGAATCAGGGCTTCAAACCGATGTATTAACAGATGGATAAGATTAAGTGTTTTAAATCAGAACGCGAAATGTATACAAGTATATTTTAGAACAATGTTATTTAATAATAGCCCTATATCCCAAAGAACATTTATTATAAGCGTTATATATCAAACCAAAAGAATCTTTTTTGTTGCTAAAACAATGATTTTATTAACTTTTTCAATTAACAAATCCAATCTTATATTAACCAAATGATTGCAATTATAGCCGTTTATTACGCTAAACTTTAGCTTACTACTATATTAGATTTCCAAATTATATAATAAAAAGAACTATATATATATAATTATAGCTTTTTTTTAGCAATGTAATGGATAATCCGAATTTAATATTTATTAATCCTTTAATATAATATATAACTTTTAATGCTTTTATTGTATATTTAACTATATATCTTTTAAAAAAAAGCTTATAGTTTATCCAAATGTTAAACTAATATAAAACTGGTTATTCGTTGTTATCTGCAATTATTAATCTAATTATAAACTTTAATAATATATTAATATTAAGGGTATTTATATTCCGTTTTTGTAAAAGATAGATTATCTCTAGTTTTTTTAATATAAAAGCAATCTTATTTTCAGTGTTCTATTTTATAATCTAATATACATTATATTTTAATATAACTACATTATTTTTTATAGATTCCAAAGCTTCATAGATTACAATATTATCTATATATTCAAAGTATAATAAACAATTTTGGTTTAATAGTTTAATTAGATATAATAAATATAGAATTGGGGATAGCGGCGATTTTTATAAAATTCTATATTGTATTTTTGATTTTAAGGTATATATATCCTTTAATCAGATTTTAACCTTGCATTCCGCTAAAAACAAACCGATTAGCTGAAATAGCTTTATAGGCTAGTTCTATTTCCTTATTCGTTTTAATAGTTTTTTGGGCATTAATGTATCAAATATACCCTGTATATTTAATATAACTAATATTACTTCCTTACTCTAAGCAAAAGCTAATTCTGCATTATATATAAAGGAGGTTATTAGATCCATTATTAAATATTTGGGAAAGACTTTATTATACTGCAGGTTGATTATTTCATCGTGTATCACTGCCCAAAAAAGCTTTTTAGTAACAAATTGCTTTAAGCCTTTCCCGATACATAATAATAATACAATCGGCCTTCAAAAGCATATCAACAACTTATCCTTTTTCCTGTTTTCAAAAGTATTATTATTTTCATTAACTTTCACTTAAATAAAAAATGTAACAATTCTAGGTATTTCTGAAAGAAATGTTTTATAAACATTTTAATATATTACTAGCAGATCTTCAACAATTAAACAATAATATAATCTATTTTTAAAAAAATGTTTATTATACTAATTATATTCTTTTCTATTTTTTCGAACGAAATAAACGTTATCTATAAAAATATTAATTACTCTCTTTTTGCTTTAAAGAAATTGTAATTTAGATTATCCAAATTATTATACCGGTGTAATATTTTTTTAATAAAACCTTCGTTTTCTTTTTAATACTTTTAATATTTATACCATTTATAATTAGTAATAGAGCTTCAAATAATAGAATTAGTTTATACTAATCCATTACTTTATATAAATCAATATTGTTCGCTATATTATCGATAATCTAGTACTAATATTTGCATTTAACATTTCGAATTATTGAAAGCATTTTACACCGTTTTGTTTCTAGGTTTGGTTTGAACTGTCTATATGCCTTTATATAGCTGATATATAGTCTTATATACGCTAGCATTTATTATAATGCTGATTTAGTTTTGTTTTATAAATACTTCCCTATCGTTTTAATTACATTTTGAAAGAAAATAATTAAAAGTTTAGCGATATTGTTTAAATTGTTCGTTTCTAATATATTGGTTAGTTACAGTAAATGTAAGATTTTTAGAATTAATAATATATATAAATCTCAATAAGTTAATCTCTATAATCCGGTAGTTTACATTACTATTAACTTTTTAATCTTTTTCCGGTAATAATATTATTAAAATGAAATAATTCAAGCTATAATTCAAATTATATTTAATTATTGTTTTTTACAAACAGAATATTTGAAAAGGTTAAATTGATAATATAGTTAATGCAGTGTATAAGCTTTTTTGGTTTCCTAATAAAGTTTGCTCTATTATTAAGGAATTAGGTAGTTAAGGAAGTACCCTGATTAAAAGATTTAATTTTTGGTTTAAATATATTATACTTTATATTAAAATCTTTTTTAATAAAGAAGTTCGATGGTATCTATATATTTGTTATGTACTTAATTATTTGCTTAATATTTAACTTTTTGTATATATTAACGATATAATAGTTATTTATTTTTAATTAAACAATATTATAATTATTATTATTTCAATATTATTGGATAACCAAATCCGCAGTTTTTTATGTATAAAATATTATCTTTAACCTTTCCGTTTTACACTTTATTATTAATATTTGCTTCTAAAAGTTCATTGATGTATAGTATTCATATATTAAATGGTTTTATATCTTCGTTCCTAAGTATATATTAGGTTTTTGTATATAAACTATATTAGCCCCTTTCTTAAATACCAATTATAATAGGGCTATATACACTAACCCTAATCTCTCTACATTCGCCCAAACCATTTTCAATCTGTTTAATCCAAACAATTGTATGATCTCCATCGCTTTATTTTGCTTCGCTTTTCAATATAAAAAAAAATAATAAAAAAAAGGGTTATATTAAATTTTATACTATTGTTAAAAATAAAGCTTACTTTATTATCGAATTCAACATATATATTTTCACTTCAACAATTCTATAAGGTTGAAAAAGCTGGTAGAGATTACCTTACATTTAACTCGCTTTAATTATTAAACAATTATTTTATATATAATTATATATACTCCTAAAATTGAAATAACTATTTAAATTCCGTTTTTAAAGTATTACTTTTATTAGTGTTTAATTGCTAATTTATACATTTTATATATAATTATTTGTTAGTAATAAATCTTTCTAAACTAGTTTATAATAAACCAGTTTATTTTTCCATCAATTTTTTTAAATACGGCTATATAATGTTTATGTTTTATTGGAAAAAGGCTATAATAATTAATATATTTAAATAGGGATATATAAATAATACTAAATGCATTCTAATGTTTCGTTATCACTACACTATAAGTATTGCATTTATAAACTATATAATAAATTAAAGAATTGTAATATTCTGTTAGAACCGTCTACGCTCAGACCCTAATATTTGGAAGGGATAAGACTAAGATATGCTGTTGTTATTTGAAACCTTGATATTAAGATACTTGAACATTTTGATATAAAAAATTTAATATTTTTAATATTGAAGATTAAAAGATATTCCTTTAATATATTATTATATAAAGCCGATTAAGAAATTAATTGAATATAGATTATAATATAAATATTTAATTAAAATCTATATATTTTAAAAAGTAATAAAAAGTTTTTATACAATTTTAACTAATTGATTCTTTATTTATATCTTTTAATAATTCTTTTTATTCTATTTTTTAAAAACAAATTATTAATTAAAGTCTAATATAATAAATATTAAAATAATATTATATTCAAAATAATATTTCAATAATATTATTAACATTTTTTAAAATCTAATATAAAATAGTATAAAAAGCTTTATTTGTAATAATAATAATTCTTATAAATAATCTTTTAAATAAAAGCTTTTAATTAATTCTGTTATTCATTTTTAATTTTAAATATTTCAAAATTAAATAAACAAAATAAAGAAAATATTAAAAAAAAAACCATTTAAAAAAAATAAAAAGCTTTTTATATAAAAACTTAAAAACTTTATTATACCTTTATTTATTATTGTTTAATAAATAGAAATTATAAAAACTATAATAAATCCACAAAAATTATTTAAACTTCCGAAATTATTAAAGTATATAAAAGAAAGCATTAATAAAACTAATAGATTTTTTTATTAAACTAATATAATGTTTTAAAACAATTGAAAATACTATTTTAATTAAAATAATCAAAGAATTAATTATATTATTTAATACTTTAAAAAACAATTATTAATAGTATAATAATAATATAAAAACAATATAAATAATCCTTTTTTATTTTAAAAAAAAACTTTAAAGAATATATATTTAACGTTATTATAAATAAAAGAAATTAATAACAATTTACTATATAGTAGATTATTTAAACAAAACAATATTTTTATTAAAATGTTTTAAACTTTATATTCTATTTAAATATATTTAAAAAAAACTTAAAGGAAAAATCTAATAATATTTATAAAACACATTTTTTAATTAGTTTTAATTTATTTATTATAAAATGTATTTATAAATCAATATAATAATCTACTAATAGAAATAATTTGATTATTTAAATTATTTAGTTAAAAAATATAAATAAATTATATAAACTTTTTAAAAATAACAAATCTTTAAAAAAAAAAAAAAAAAACCTAAAAAAGGATATTTATTTACAAAAAAAACAATTATAAAAACGAAACGATTTCGATTATTAATAAAAAAAAGAAACAATTATATTAATACATTAATTTATCAATAATATAACTTAATAAAAGAAACGTATTATAAATATTAATAATTAAAATATAAAATTCCCAATTATAAAAATTATATAATCTATTAATAATATAATTACGAATATTAAAATCGAAAATATAATAATTTTATTAAAAAAACAAAAAAAGAATAAATTTAATATAAATTCTAAACGTTTTTAATAATATTAAGTTTAAAAAAATTAAAAAAATTAGAATGAACTATTTTAATAATTATAACGAAATTCTATATAAATAAACAAATTATAATATTATATTATTTAATCAATTCAAAAGTATAAGCTAATATAATATAATAAATTAAATATATAAAATAGAATTGAATTTCTTTATATATAAGATCTATATTAATTTCAATTAATAAATAAAACCTTTATATTTGTATTTAAAGAATATTATTTTATTATAAAATAATGAATATTCAAAAAATTTTTAGAATTTATATTTATAATTTTATTATAAAACAATATTAAATATTTTATATATTAATACTATTTTAAAACTTTTTTGATTACAATTTATAAATCCAAATAGATTAAAAGTTTTTTATAATTATTTTTAAAAAAATCCATTAATAATATAAAAATTATTTTAGTTTAATAATTATACAATAAAATAAAGAAAAGAATAAAAGTATATATTATTTTTTTTATAAAACTTTTAAAAAAAATAATTTTGATAAATTATTTAATATTAAACATTTTTAAAAAATCTATAATTGCTAAAAAATATAAAGATTTATAAAAAAGCTTTTATAAATAAAAAAATAGATTTAATATTTAATTATTATTCTTTGAAACATTATATAAATTTCCAATTTAATAAAATTTTTTTTTAAAGATTTATTTATATTTTATTTAATAAAGAGTTTATTATTTAATAAAATTATTTAAAAGAAATATTAAACAAAAAAATAAATATATTATTTTATTAATTCCATTAAAAATATTTATTATATTTATATTAAAAAAGAATAGAAATTATTGCTTTTATATTAATTATAAAAATCTTAATAATATTATTAAAAAAAAAACATTTTTTACTTTTTATTAATAAATCGTTAAATTATTTATAATAAAACAAAATCTTTATAAAATTAAATTTAAAAAATATTTATTATTAAATCTGTATACAATTAAATAACAAATAAAAGATAACATTCCAAATAAAATATAAACAATTTAAATATTTTGTTATACTTTTTAGATTAATAAATATTTTAGCAATTTTCTAAATATATATTAATTAGATATTAATTAAATTAAAAAAATGATATTTATATAATTTATTAGAATAATATATTAATTTATTTTAAAAAATAAAGAATTATATATATTATATATAAGATAAATATTTAAATATTTAATTAAATATAAATTATATACGAAAATTAAAGAAAATATATATTTTATATTATTAAAATAAAGTTTTTAAAACTTTATTATATTAAACAACAAAATCCAAATAAAATTAATAAGAATAAAAAATAATTATTAAATAATTTATATTAATTATTATATCAAAAAGTTCAGGTTTTTTTTGGGATTTAATAATTTTTATTAATAATTTATTAAAACTTATTTATATATAATTAATAAAATAATAATATTATTAAAAGAATATTTAAAACAGAAAAATAAATATAGATTTTAAATAAATAAAAAAAGTATAAAATATTTTTAAAATATTTAAAAAGATATTTACTAATACATTTATATTAAAACATTTTAATTTATTATTATATTTTCTTATAAAAATAAATATATTGACATTTATTTTAAACTATATAATATTATAATTATTTTTAAATATTATTAATGGAAAAACTATATAAAAATAGTATTTAATAACTTTTTATTTAAAAAAGTTTATTTTTATTAAATAAAAGTATTATATTTATAATTAAGAATTTTTAATTATTTATATAATTTTTATTTATTAATAATATTTTATAATTAATAATTAATATATAATAATAATAATAATCAATTATAACTTTTTATAATATTTTATAATAAAAAAGGAATTTAATAAAAAAATAAATATAATAAATCAAAATTTTAATAGTTTACAATTTTCAAATAAAATATAAATTAAATAAATTGAATTTTATAAATAGCTTTTTATATCGTTTAGATTGTATTAATGATATTATTAAGTTAAATGAAATATTATTTATATTGTAAAACAAAATAAGAAATATTATATTAATAATTTTAATATATTATTTATTATATAAGCAAAATTACTTTTTTTAAATATATTTTAAACTTTTATTAAAAAAGAAAAGTATATAGTTTATTTTTATATAATTAAATTAAATTATAGATTAAATCTAATTATAAATAAATAATATTATATTAAATAATTATTATATTAACAAAAAATGAAATAGTTTTTAAATAGATTATAAAATCTATAAAAAAATACTTTATTAAAATTTTAGAAAAAATAACGAATTTATTCAAAATAAAGAATATTTAAAATTCTGTTTTCGTTTAATTGAAATTATTAATTTTTAAATAATTAATATAGATTAATTATTAATTTATTATAAAAAAATATATATTTCAATAAATCCAATTTAAAAAATAGAAATATTAAGAATATATTATAATAATCCAATAAAAAGCTATTAAAGTAAACGAAAAAAAATTGAAATTATTAAATTCAAATATTTTTAATTTATTATATAAAAGAATATTAAGAATTATATAAAAAGTTATATTATATATAAAAAAATAATAATTAAAAAATATAATTTTTATAATATTATTTAATTACTATTTATTTTATAAGAATTATAATAAGAAAATCTTTATAGATTTTATTATAGATTTTTTACTTTTTAAAATTAAAAAAAAACGTTTATAATTTAATATTAATAATTATAAATTAATATATAAAGTTTTTATAATACATTTCAAATAATAAAATTATAATTATTCCAAATCTAATAGAAATTATATTTAAATACATTTTTAAAGATTTTAATATTCTAAAAAATATAATATTAAATAAAAACTTATTTTTATAAACTATTTTTGATCAAATTTAATGTTTTATTTAAAATAAAATGCAAATTAATTATAGTATTTTATTTATAAACCAATAATTAAATTAAAATACAAAACCAGAATTTGAAATATTATTTAATATATTATACAAATTAGTATCAAAATAATTAAGTATTATTTCTAGTTTTTGTAGAATTTATTTATAATATAATATATTATATAAAAATCAATATAAGTTTAATTAAAGTGATATATAATATTAATTTAAAATTTAACTATTTTAATAAAAACATTAATATTGAAAAAAGGTATTAATTGTATTTAAAAAATTAAAAGAATTTTAAATAAAAAGAATAAAACTAGAAAAGTTCTAAAATACAATTATTTAATATTATAATAATATATTGAAAAACTTAAACAAAATTTTATTTTTTTTAATATAAAAAAGAAAATTATATTAAATATAAAAAATATTAAATAGCTTTTATTTAAAAAAGAAATTATTTAATAAGTTTATAAATCTATTTGAAATAATAAAAATTAAATAAAGTGAATAAGTTTTATAAATTAAAAATATTATTAATTTATAAAAATATATAACGTTTTTTTATATATTATTATTTAAATTGTAAATAAAATGTTAAAGGATTAATAATCTTTTGTTATTAGAAAAGATTAAAAAATAAATAAAATATAAAATAGAAAACATTTTAATATATAAAAAAAAAGGAAAGAATATATAATATTTAATTAATTAAAAAATTATTAATTTATAAAAAATATTTGGAAAATAGCAAAAAATCTTTAATATTTAAAAAGAATATTGAAAAACTATCAAAAAGATAATTAAGCATTATTAAAATAATAATATTGTATTTGAAAAAAAAAAAAAAAAAAAAAAAAAAAAAAACTTCAAATATTAATATAATTTTTTTTATTAAAATTTATATTAATATCATTTTATTATTATTTAATTTTTATAATTTTAATTGTTTTACTTTTAAACTTTTTAAAAATTTATTTAATTTAAATATTGTTTAAATGCTATTAAATAAATATTTAAAAATAAATATCTTTTTTTTTTTATAAAAAACCTTAAATAATTTATTATTGAATAATAGTTTATTAGAAAAATTTGGATTTTTTTTATAATTATTAGAATATTAAAAATATTTGCAAATATAATAATATTATAAAAATCCAATTTATAGATTTATATAATTTTTCGTTAAAAAGCAAATTATTAGATTTAAAAAAATTAAAATTGCAATATAAAAAGTTAAAATATAATTTATAAAATTCAAATTCATTTTTGAATAGTTTTATTAAAATATAATCAATGTTTTGTAATCTTTTTTCCGCTAGCTTTATATTTTCTAAAATTATAAAAAAAGTTAATCTTTTCTTTAATATTCAAAAAAGGATTTTTAAAATTTATTAAACTTTATTTTAATAAAACTTTTTAATATAAAAACGAAATTTAAGCTTTTTAATAATATAAAGTTTAATAGATCTATAAAAAAATAATTTAAAAAAGCAAATTTTATTATTTTTGAAATTTATAAATTCATTTAATAACGTTTTTAAAACTATAAACTTTAAATTAAGCATTTTTATAATTTTATTATTATTAAAAGCTTTTCTTTTTTTCAAAAAACGAAATTAATTTTAATAAATTATACAAATAATATCTTTTTTTTTTTTAGGCTTTTGTTTATTATATAAATAGCGTTTATTATATTTTTATTTATTATATTATTTTTTAAATTTTTTATTATTTTTATTAAAAACAATAGATAATTTTAAAAAAGATTATTTATTAATAAATATAATTGAATTAATTAATATATTAAAGAATAATCTATAATAAAATAATATATATTTAGTATTTAATTTAATATTAATATTTAAATTGATATTATAAAATAAAGAGTTATTATAATTTTTTTAATATTATAAAATTTATAGTTTTGTTTTAATCTTTTTTTTTTGTAATAAAAAACTTTATATTTTTTTTATATATTATATATTTTTTTTGAATAAAACATTATTGTATAACGTTTTAATAATTATTATTATTATAAGTATTTAAATCCTTTTATAAATGTATAAAAATATTAATTTTTATATAATATAATAATAGTATCTTTTTGCATTTCTTTAATTTCGCTATATATTCGTTATAATTGATATATTTGTTTTTTTAGAAAAGTATATTATTAATTTATTAAATTACTTTTTTTTATATATTTATAAAAGTAATTGAAAATATATTTAGAATAATGAAGATAATAGAGTTAATATAATATTATTTTTTTATTAATAAATTTACTAATTATTTATATATTATAAATTTATATTATAATTTCAATATTGCTAAAAATTAATAAAGGAAAGTTATATATATAATAAAAAATAAAGAATTATAATAGAAAAAAAAATACTTTTATACTATTAAAACTAACCTTTATTTGCTTTTTTATTTAATAAAAATTCTTAATCGCTTTTTTGTTTATTTTAATAATTATAATAATAAATTAAATAATAACGGCGTTATATAGATTGTTAGTTTCTTTTACATTTTAATTATAAGTATTAAAGTGATTTAAAACAAATCTTTTTAAAAAAAAAGGTATTTGTTAGAATTGTTTATATTTAAATTTTAATATTTAAAAAGAATAAAATTAAAATATATTATTATTCAAAACCTTAATATTTAGATATTTAAACATTTTGATATAAAAAATTTAATAGTTCAATGTTAAAAAACAAAAGATATTTCTTTAATATATCGCTATAAAACCGATTAAAGAATTAATTAAATATAGATTATAATATAAATACTTAATTAGAATCTATATATTTTAAAAACAATGAAAAGTCTTTATATAATCTTAATTAGTTAATTCTTTATTTATACCTCCTAACATATTCTTAATAATTAGGATTATATAATTCTTATACTTTTTTTTTCTTTAATAATTTAGAGTATTCTAAAGATCCAAAAAAAATGAAAGAATGAACTTCCTTTTTAAAGTTTATAAAATTATATTATTATTGGTTTTAAGGTTTTAGCATTATAATAATTAACCGGTTTTATTTCGATTTATATTTTAGCTTTTTTAAAGATAGTTTTTATAATAATAAACCAATTATTCAAAAAGATTTTATTAAAACGTTAAAGGTATAATACTAAACGATATATATATCATTTTTTTATTGGTTTTAATATAATATAATAAATAGCTTTATAAATCAATTTAGTATTCAATCCCTTTAAAATGAAATTGTATACTATTTTAATGCTAAATTTTGAATTATTTAATTTATAAAAGTGATTTATAATTAAAGGATATTTTTAATTACAATTTTAGGGTATTACTTTTATAATAACTTTCTGAATAAAAAAAGGTTGATTACAAATAAATAAAGTTTCTAATTTAATTTAAATATAAATACAAAGATTCGTTTTTCCTTTCTAATTTGTTAACGTTATATTATCGATTATTAATAATCTAATTGTTTGCAAACCCAAAATCTTAAATTCCTTATTGTATTTTGATAGTATATTATATTTTTGTAAAGCAATATATTATAATAATGTAATCGCTTTTGTAGCTATTATATTTAAAGTTTTAAAAATCCTTCTATAGAAATTTTTAAATAATTGCTTTATAGTAACGGTTTTTAAAAAGGTATTGGTTGAGATATGCTAATAATCTATTCTAAATTTCCTATACAAATTCTTTTTGCTTATTTAAAAAGTTATATATAAAGGTTTTAATAGTTTTTTTACAAACCTTTTGAATATAATATATTATAACATTGCTTACATTTTATGTGTTCTAATTTGATTAATATAGTTTGAAATGTTAATATACTAATGGAGTTAACTATTAACAGAATAGATAATATACTCTATAAGATTCTAATGTATTAGAAAAGTAAGAGAAATGTAGACGTTTGCTTACACATATATACATTATCGTCTACAATTGTAGATTGTTAAAAGTATTTAAAATGTTAATTATTGCTAATAGCAATAAAGCATATAAAGGAATTAATAGAATTATTGTTTATAACAGTAGTAGTTCTTGATTTATCTTTTTTAAATATGCAATGATATGTATAGCTTGAGAAGTTTTAAATCTATAACTATAAACAACATATTAGTTTTTGGCTATTATAGCTTTTCTTATCTTTCCATGGGTTCCTGATATATTTGATAATATTATCTTTACAAGTTTTAAATTTTTATACTGTTTTCTTTAAATAAATGAAATAGTGCTATTAGAATGTTAAATAATCACTTCTCCATTAAATTTGAAAGGTATATTAGATATTAACATTTTATAGTTCTTAGCCATAAATTTGGCTGTTTTTAATTATTTCTTCTCTTTTTCCGTAAATTCTTCATTATATATAATCAGGGTGTTGTTTGTTTATAGATTAATAATATCAAATGCTTTATCCTCTTTATCCGTATATAACAAATAAGGATTATAAGTTGATTGCATCATTTTAAGTTCATTTATACGATGCTTATAATAAGTGCCAAATACTAGTAAAGTAGATGTAATACCATCCGGCCCGGCCAAATCGTTTATTGCCTTCACTAACATTTGTAACATTATTTTCTTCAATATTCCTGTAACCTTCATTTTATTTTTAATGATAACATATACTTTTCAAATAAAATAATAATCTTTTTCAATTAATCCTATAGATTAATATGCTTTAATAGATATTAACTTTATAATTGTATTTATTGCATTTATATTATTAATAAATTCCTTTATTATAAAATTCTTTTTTATATTGTACATAATGTAGTTTGGTGGGTTGACATAAATATCGATTTAATATATATATATAATTTATTCTATATATACTTTATTAATATATTATTTAATATTATTATTACTATTTGAAATCAAATTTTTTATTAATAATGTAAAGAATAGATTTTCTACTAATGTATATAATATTAACAATAATGGAATAATTAAATTTAATGTTTTCCCAAAAAATCAAATTAAATTTGAATCTATTAAATAATTTATTATACTTTTAATAATATTTGCAAAACTTTGTAAAATTATTAAAATCCTTTTATACAATATTATTATATCCTACACATTAAAAAACTTTAGTAAAACTTATATATACAATGAAATATCCAAATTTATAATATAAACATTGAATTTTAATATCAATTAAATAATAATTACCATCCTAAATAGACTTTTATAAAAATTATTCCATATTAAGGTTTTATATTAAAATTAAATATTTAAATTTTCAAATAATAAAATATTTTCCTATAGATAAAAACTATAAAATCTTTAATATTATTGTGATATACTTTTAACTAATCTATATTATAAAAATAATAATAAAAATGATATATTCATTATTAAAATATAAAATTCCATTTTTTTAGGTAGTAAATTAATACTAATAAATCTAATCAATTCTATCTTTTTCTATTCCAAATACAATTTTTATAACATCTACTCTTTCCTTATCTATTTTAATATCTTTAATATATTTTTTGTATACTTAATATTAACTATATTTTATTATTAATTATTTTTGATATTCCTTTATCAATAATAATATCTTAAAACTTTTTATTATTGTATTTATCAAAAAATAATTCCGCTAGTATTAATATTATAGATTTATTAATTTTTTAATCCTAGAATTGTATATATAAATAATTAATTAAATAAATTTATCGCAGTTTCTTTATTATCAATTGATTTATTTTCTAATAAATTATTATACTTGAAATACATTTCCCATTTATTATCTATATTATCATTATAATCTCCTTTATATTCAATAAGAAATTATATAAACTTTTTTTCGAATTTTCCACTTTCCATTTTTATTTTCTTTTTAAATTTTTGTTTTAATTCTTCTTATTCTTCTTCATTATATTTTGTTAATCAATATCCTTTTTGTTTAGATATATAATACTATTTATTAATGAATTCCAAAATATTCTAAAAAAGTTGAAACTATTAATAAAATTGAGATTAAATGTTTGCCAAATATTAATGTCTCCAATCTATAAAGTTAATCAAACTGGTAATTGAATAGGTATATTTGTAGATTATAACTAATATTTGAATATTCTTTATTAAACCTATAACTTTCTAAAAAAGATCTAAAAAATGTATTAAAATATATTTTTATATTTTTGTATAAATTTATAATCTTTTAATAAAAAATGCTTTAAAAATCCAAAAATCTTTTATTAAACTTTTTGAATAATTCATAAAAATTTGTAGTTATAAACTGAAAAACATTTTAAAACGGATTGATTTAAATTCTTTTTGATTATATTCAAAAATATCATTATCTTTCAGTTTTATATAATTTTTGATAATATTGATTTTTTTTAAATATTGTTTTGAATATTAATTACATATTATTTATAATTTATAAAAACCGATTCAAATTTGTATGGTAAAATTCCAATATAATTCCTATTAATATAATTAAAAAAACTTTTAAATAAAACCGGAATTAAATATTGATCTATAAATAATAATTAATGAATATTTTATATTTATATTCAAAATTATTATTTTTACTAGAATACTTTTTATTATCTATATATAATCATATCAGATTTAATAAATCTCTACTAATATTGTTATCCTTTTTCTTAAACTAACAATTATTAAGATTTAAATCCTTATAAATTATTTTCTTTATTGAATAATTCATTAAAGAATTATTAAAATAATTTTTTGTAGTAATCCTAATAATAATCCTTATAATAATCTTTTTGATAATAAATAATATAAATTAAATAGGTTAAACAATAAAGATGATACAACCATTAAATTTATTAAAATTCAGCTTATTTGAATAGATCGATTTTTAAATAATGATAATTAAAGTTATAGATTTCCTATTAATGTTTGTAGTATAAGATTAGGATTTTTATAATATAAAAACTTTTATGCTAATTCTAAGGGTTGTTTCATTTGAGGGAATTGTTTTTTACTAAGTATTTTTGTTGTTATTAGTTTAGTATACAATCTTATATTTAATTTTTTGTATAATAATGTTTTTTTAATAATTAATGCTTTATTTGATATATTGGCTTCAGATAATAATTGTAAGTATAAAGCACAATCCAATAATTCTGATTGCTTTTTTTTTTTAATAATTAATAAAGAACAAAACGTTATAAATTTATTATATAATACTTTATAAAATATCTCTATTTAATTATTACGGATAACTCGATATTATAATATACCAAAAAATATTAAATATTTATATATTAATATCTTTTGATTTTTAATAATGAATATTTTATATAAACAAAGTATTATCTAAAACTTATAAAAATATTTAATATTAATTATCTTCAAATTATCTTTTTGAAAATTTTTAAATAATTTAATAAATTCTTTATATATTTTTTATTATATAAATCTTTTATTTATATTTTTAAATCTTAAAAATATATATATTTAAAAATATTATTTTTAATTATATTCTTTAATTTAATACTTATATATCACTTTCTTTTTAATATTTCATATTCTTTTTTAATATTTTCTTTTTACAAAAACTAAATTAGGGTATAATACTATATTCAATAATAGTACTTATAGTAATAATAAATAATCTTAATTTTATCCTTACAATAAATTTGTTAATATACTCTTCTAAAGGTTTATAAACAATATTATTATAATTTTTATTCCTTATTTATAATATTGGTATAACTTTATTGTATTATATTCAATATACAATATTTTCTTTTTGTATTTGCTAAATCCTATTTAATTAATATTTTAGCTTAAAAACAGTTCAAAATTCGATTTCTTAAAAAATGTTGAAAGTTGTTTTATAAATTAAAAAAAGGAAAGGTTAAAATAAAGAATAAATAAAAGAAATAAATTAATTGTTAATATCAATTCCTAATAAATTTCTAATGATTTTTTTGAAGTTCTGGTAATTTCTAATAATTTCTTTAATGTCCTATAAATTTCTGCAAATTCCTTTTTATAGAGTTTAATAATAAAAAGTGAAAAATAGATTTTTTCAAAAATAGGATTAATTTTGAATTTTGCTAGATTTAAGCTAAAGTGTATAAATAAATACAATGGTTAAATAAAATTCTTAGAATATAAAAAAATCGTAAAGATAGTAATCTTCAATATTCCTTTTAAATATAATAATTAATGAAAAGGTAATAAAATTTGTATTCAAATATTATTCCTTATAAATAAAAGAATTGCTAAAACAATAGTTTTTATATTTTTCAAATATATAAAAATTTACTTAAAGTAAATAATTATTATACTTATTCTCAAAAAGCTTATTATTTAAAATAATAAAAACTCATAATTTTTCAAATTTAATATTAGTTAAACCTGAATTTTTTTAAGGTTTTTAATTTGTAAATAACTTTATTAATTAATATTAGTTTAGCTTAATATAATAAAAAAAATAATAATAGATATATTATAAATACATTGTTATTGTTTTCAATAATCATTAACTAAAAGCTATGAATCGACGATTATATAGAATGCCGAGGCGTTAGCGCGAATCCTAACGCGTCACGTGATTATCCCGACAATTAGGATTAATTTTATTTACTTTTATTTAAAAGGAATTTTGATTATTCTT
>VIGI01000034.1:0-51566 GCA_009299455.1 Monilinia laxa
CCGAAGGAGGGGTTCCTTAGATTCAGTAAAGAATAAAGTTAATAATCCTTCAACTATAGAAGGATTTAGAATCTTAGCCGAAAACTTTTTTTAGCCGTATTCGTTTTAGATCTATAGCTATAGAAATATTAGAGAAACAAACACCGGATGTAAAATCTATATCATTAGACGTTAATAAGCTTGTAGAGCTATTTAATTCTAAGGTTAGGATTAGCTTTACTATATGTTGATCAAAAATTAGTTGAGGTCATGTTTGACCAATATTAATAAGTAATCCTATTTTTTTTTTTTATTAAAATTTAAGATATTTTTATTTTGCCTACCTTTATTACCTTTTGTCTGTAGTTTAGTAGACTTCTTCTTTAATTTGGCTTCTTATTTAATAGAAGTCTATATTTAGTTAATAGTTACTTACCGTTATTTTTGTATAACGTAGTTTACTATGCTCTGTTGGTTTTATTTTGGTTAATAGAAAATATTTTTTTTTTTTACTTTTGCAGGTTTGTTACAATATACTAATGCGTAATTTATTCAGTGTATATAGACTATTTATGCGTATTATAGCTAATAAATATGCAGAAGTTTCGCGTATTTTAGCTAATAAACAAACAGAAGTTTCGCGTATTTTAGCTAAAATTAAGCTAAAACTTGTTTCATTTCTGCATTCTTTAATATATAATGATAGGGGGTGGGCTAGAATTTATGTAGGTGCTCCAGGTACAAGGCTAAGAGAAAGACCCCATAAACCTATACTAATGCTTTTATCTATACTTAAACGTATTGTTATCTGATTGTCTGCAGGGAATGTACCTTTTCAAAATGAAGTAGAAGAGGAATTTGGTAAAGTGGGGACTGAGCTTGTTAATAGAAGAGCGTGGATAGAGGCTGGAATAAGGGGGGGGGGGTTGAGAGAATCATAATAGTAATAATCTAATGCATGTAGTGCGTATAATCTACGATTCTAATGATAGGATAATAGGTATAAAGGTAGCCATAAATTCTAGATTCTTAACTTCTACTGATAGGGACCTTCTACACTGGAACAGACATTTTGTAATACCTATGTTTCAGAAAAGGGCGCGTGAAATAGCATTAGCTATAACTAGTTTTAGTTGAAAAAATAAACATGTGAACCAGTTGAATGAGCTTAAGTTTCTCGAGGAAATTTCGTTAGTATTTAATCCAAACAGATTTACAAAGGCATCAAGCATTTGTTAATACCTGGAAGATATATGTATGACAGCATTGGCTGGATACATATAACCATAGACTGACGTATAGAAGGGCTCCCGTATACCAGTGGATTCCTTATAGGTTCTTCGTATTATACGATCTATGGCATAGATTTTTAGTTTACATTTTTGATTTGTATGTAAGATATTTAAGATAGATTCGCTTTATTTAAGAACATGAATCGCTTTATTCCGGTATATGTTGTTGTAGATGATTATATCTTTTAGTTGTAGATTTATTATTTATATTATCCTGCATGTTTCATTTATTTTTTCCTTTTTTTAATAAATAATTTTATTATTATTATAGATTTATAATAAAAGGGGGAAAAAATTTTTAGAAGTATAAAAAATTATATAAACTTAATAGTTTTAAATATTATATAGTTGTATACAATATATGCTGTACATAAGTTTCTATTTATTAAGTTTTTATGCCTATTTAGAAAATTTACAGGTGTATGGATAATTTTGTTATTTTTAGCCTAGAGAGCTATATTCAACCTTTAAGTTCATGAAATTTAAAAGATTTAAAGAGTATTTATTCTGATTTTTAAGTATGTGATCCTCTCACTGTTAGCTATCCTTTCTTGAATTTTTGAGGGCCTATTTTAAAGAAATATATTCTTTATCTAGAAAAGGCTAGTTTTAGTATTTTTAGTTCTACACTAGCTAAATAAGGCATTAATCTTAGTTTTGTCAGCTTTATTTTGTTTTCTATCTGTTAGATGTACATAAATAGATCTTAATATAGAATAGAGTTAAGGTTATAAACGGAGGCTATATTATGGTCTTAGTATTAATAGGGTCAATAGTCACAGATAAGCGCGGGCTAGGGGGCCTTAAAGGTTTAGCCTTAAAATACTCTTTATATAAATAGATTATTAAGCCTAAAAAAATAAAATTGGAAGCATAGGTGTTTCAATCTGCCCTTCACTTGTTTCTTTTTAGTAAATGAAAAAAAAGGTAAGAATACTTTTGATAAGGTTACTTTTTTATATATCTAGAATAGAAAAAAACATTTTTATAAATATATATATGCTTAATATGATAAATTTAAATCTTCTTAATAATTGTGATACGCCTAGACCTTGGGGTCTATATTTTCAAGATAGTGCTACACCGCAAATGGAAGGTCTAGTTGAATTACATGATTTTTAACGTTATTGTGTAAAAAAAATAGCCAAACTCCGGGGACACCCTAAAGCCTAAGTTACCAAACATTAAATCTAAAAGGATCACGGTGCGGCTGAACTAATCACTCAGGTATGGTAAGAAGACTTAGTGATATCTGAAAAGATAATGGGTAATCGCGGATCTAAATTACCTCTGTTGTTCAGATATTTATCTTCTACAGCAAGTATAAAAGAGCAACGAGCAGATGGTTATTCAGGATCTAGTTTAGATTCTGTAAGGTGTGCTCTAGTTACTGTGAAAGCAGGTTTTGAAGTATTGAGGCTAAATTTTGGGTATTTTACCGTTAATTTTTGTGTTTATGCCGTAAAAACGTGGAGATTTAAATAAACAGGCTTTAATTATCTCAATCTAATATCTGGTACTTTTATTTTTACAACTACAAACTAAAAGAGGAGTCATCAGCGTACTTGAAGCTTTTTTTTTTGGTTAAACAAGCCTGCTTGGTAGGAGGGTTTGCATGAAACTAAAAGTATGATATATTAGATAAATATGTCCTTCGGTAGGAAAATGTTAAAAATAAAAATTTAGATTCGTTAAATCCTTTTTTTGTTACCGGGTTTTCAGATGGTGAGGCATGTTTTCATCTTTCCATTGGAAAGAATTCTAAATATAAAATAGGCTATTACGTTAATCCTGGCTTTTCTATAGCTTTACACAGAAAGGATACAGCATTGTTGAAAAAAATACAAGCATACTTTGGGGGCATAGGTACTATAAAGCCTAAGAAAAGGTGAATTTGCTCAGTTTAGAGTTTTTTCTCTGGAAGACTTAAATATAATCAATAATCATTTTGATAAATATCCTTTGATAACACAAAAAAAAAAATAGATTATGAATTTTTTAAAAAAGCCTTAGAATTAATTAAAAACAAACAACACTTAACTAAGGATGGGTTTAATAAAATTGTAGCTCTAAGGGCCTCTATGAATAAAGGTTTTACCCGAAAATTTAAAGGTAACTTTTTCGTATATTAGCCCTGAAATAAGACCTTTAGTAAAACCAGCAGACGTACTAAACCCTTACTGAGTAGCTGGATTTACAGCGGCTGAGGGTTGTTTTTTTGTAAAATTAGCCTACAATAAGAATAAAGAAAAACCTAGCATTAAGTTAGGTATTCAAATCACTCAGCATAATCGTGATGCAGAACTAATTAACCGTTTAACTACTTTTTTTAACTGTGGAAGAGTAGAAAATCTTTTAAGAGCACCTGCTGTAAATTTTATTGTTACTAAGTTGTCAGATATAACTGACAATATTGTTCCTTTCTTTGTAGATTATCACTTAGTTGGATCTAAAGCAGATGCCTTTGAAGATTTTAAAAAGATAGCTAGTATGATGACACTAAAAGTTCATTTAACTAAAGAGGGGCTGCTTCGCTGGGAGGAAATAATTCAAATCAAATCTGATATGAATTCTTCAAGACAATAATCTTTAGTAAACAGTGCTAATTCAGATAATTAACAATAGTTAATAATTTATATAATAATTCTTAAAAATGTCTGATTTAAATAATGTAGTATCCATTATGAATATTAGACGATTTAGCATCCGCTAAATTAGTTGGAAGTAAACCGGATTTAACCCTAAAGGATGTTATTTGTATTAGTCAAAAATAATAAATAATTATATTTCATGTAACAATACATATTTGGATAACATTATGTTCTATTTAGTTACAATCTTATTTGGTGTAGGATGAATAATGATTTCTATTGTAAGAAATTATACATCCGTAAATTCACCTATAAGTCATAAGTACTTAAATCATGGTATTATTGTGCCATCTCACAAGTGTTCAAATAATAGTTCTAACCACTCCTTAAATCTATATAATTTTTCCTTTGCCGCAGGCACAATTAAATTTTTAAAAGTACGTGCTTATTCTACCTCTTCAAGTTCAGAAGATAATAATGAATTTAACCCTGATAAATTTATCCCTTCGCTCGCTGTCCCCAGAGGGGAAAAGGTAATTTATGAAGATGTCTTTTCCATGAAAAAGGTAATCTTAAAGGATAATGCAGGTAAAGCTGGAATTTATATGTTTACTAATAAAACCACTGGTGATATTTATGTGGGACAATCCATTGACCTTCGTAAAAGATTCCTGAACTACTTTAATCTAAGTTATATAAACAAGAGGAATGAACTTGTAATAAATAGAGCTTTAATAAAATATGGGTATTCAAATTTTTCTCTGACTATTTTAGAGTATTGTGATAAATCTGATTTGGATGTTAGAGAACAGCATTACTTTTATACTCTTAACCCCAAATATAATATTCAAAAAGTAGCTGGGGGTAGTTCTAGAGGTTTTATCTTGTCTGAGGAAACCAAAGACAAAATTAGTAAAGCCTTAAAAGGAGTTTATAAGGAGGATAAAGCTTACTGATATGGGCGTCAAATGGACGACGCAACCAAGGAACTTATGAGCTCAAAAAGAAGGGGTGAGCTTAATCCTTTATATGGTAAATATCATAGCGATGAAGCTAAAGAGCTAATGAGACAAAAAGCGTTAGGTAGAAAGTACTCTGAAGAGACCAAATTATTAATGAGTACAAAGCGTGGAAATCCTGTAAATATATATGAAAAGTTTTCATCTGAAGGGTTTAAATTAATAGGTAGTTTTGTTTCAGCAAAGAAGAGCTGGTAAGTTTTTAGAAATTAGTGGTAGTACTGTTATAAGTTATATGAGATCTGGGGCGGTATTTAAAGACAGATATAAATTTTCATCAAAGTAATGATGAAAGATTATTTTAATAACTATGAGTAAGTTTAATTTCACTGTATGCTGTAAACTCCTAAAGCCTTAGATACCTTAAAGAAAATAAAAATAGGCTTTATCGGTAATAATTCTGAAGGATAAAGCCGGCGGCCGCTTTGCGCGTACGCCCGCCACAATGGACTATTAGCAGGGAACCTCGGGTAAATACCTTAGTAGGATCCTTAGAGACTACACGTGAAAACCATGAGGTAAGACATAGTCCGGTTAAGTGTGAAAATACTTAAGTTTTGACACTAATAGAGTTAATATGAACAATTACTCCTGCCATAATTTTAATTTTAATCGCCTTTCCATCTTTTAAATTATTATACCTAATGGATTAACACTTTAGTCCACCATACAAACTCATAATTGTATGGTTAAAGAGGATTAATTTCAAGGAAGACTGAAAGTTTTCAGTCTATTTGAAGCGAAGCTTGTTGTTAAAGGTAGATCTTCAGCTAATGCTGATGACGAACAAGAACGTTCAACGACTAGAAGACAAAAGTTATTTACAATAATAATCTTCCGTTGCTTTGCCACAGCATGCTTATAAATTTTTTATTTAAGACAAAAATAAATAAAGCTGTAGGTGGTAGCTAGAATATCCTCCGTTAATGAATTTATACTTAGTTCGAGGTAAATTTACTAAGTATTATTGTAAATTTATGTTAGGTTTTCTGGACCAGTTTTTAGATGGCCCATTGTCCACCGGAGGGGGGCAACAAATAAAACCTACTTAATATAACGAAGACATAGTCTGATCCATATCGAGAGATATGGAATTAAAGAATAAAATCTTTAATTAACATAGGTGAACATTAACCAGAGCTCTACAATGTCAGCTTCTCCTGCTACGCAGGGTTATATGAATGGTAGACCTAAATTATTAATCTTAAAAAAAGATACTTGCTCAAATATAAGAAGGCATATCAACCAATTTATACCACAATTATCCATACCTACCAGAGAATTTAGTTTAGCTGTCGCAGCAGCCAGCGTGACTGAAAGTAGGGAAGAAACAGCTACTCTTTCTAGCGAGATGAGGAATTTTTATGAGTGATTTGCTGGTTTTACTGATGCAGAGGGTAATTTCTATATAGTTATTAGCGGGAGTTGTGCCTTTAGATTTCAGATTAATTTACATAAAGACGATATAGATGTGTTATATTATATTCATAAAACACTAGGGTTTGGAGAAGTTCGGTCCTACCATAATTTTTCAGCTTTTACTGTAACAAGACTTAAAGACATAGCACAATTACTTAAAATATTTGCTCAATATCCGCTTCAGGGTTCAAAATGGCTTAATTATAGAGACTTTTCTAAAGCTTTTGAGCTCTATTCTAACCCTTGTGCTTCGCCAAGAGGGGCTGAGACATTAAAAGATATTTTAAGGATTAAAAACGGTATGAACCGGTTAAGATCTGATTTTACAATGCCAAATTCTAAAGAAATTCGTATAACTCCTTACTGATTACTAGGGTTTATAGAAGGAGAAGGTTCTTTTAGCATCAATAAACGTAACAATTTTCGATTAGACTTCAGTTTATGTCAGTCTTCTACAAACCTTCAATTGTTGGGAAAGATAAAGATTTATCTTGAGAATCTACCTAGCGAAGTAAATACCGAGGGTAATTATGTAGGCGCTTTGGGTATTTCTAATGCAAGAGCTAATAATCCTAATCATCTGCCTAGTACTAGAATTGAGACTGCTCGTATCCCATATATAACTAGTATTTTTATCCCTTTCTTAGAAAGTCTTACTTGACGTAGTAAGAAGCGGTTTGATTTTCAAGATTGAAAGAATATCTTATTTATTAAAAGAACAAGGCCATCATTTATCGGAACAAGGTGTCAAATTAATAGATCTCATTTTAAGTCAAATGAATAACAACAGACTTTCTACGGCTTCTAGTCAGCCAACTGTTGATAGGACGCTTTTACTAGCTGAAACTAACCTCTTAATTAATGGACCTTCAAATTTCGAGTTAAGGAATGGTAGGAAATGAGTAATTTCGTTGAAGAAGTATTATAACTCTTCTCGTAGAAACATTTGTGTAATCATTACGGATGAAAAGGGTAATAACTTACATTCCTTTGACTCCCTTGCGGACTGTGCTAAATTTTTAGTTGTGCACCCTGATACTGTTTCCAAGAGAATAATTAAAGGCATACCTTTTTTATTAGAAAATAGAAGGGCCTACATTAAAAAAGAGGAAGTTAGTAATTAAGTATATTCTTTTATATCTTCGAAGATGGACCGCTAAACGAACATTGTGCCCCGGCCTCCGGCCTAGATAGAGAAGTAGTGCTCTTTATTTTTTCATCGTAAAGCTCATAATTATAGGCTCTTTCCTCCTGTGCAAGTATACACGGTCAGCTTTCTCTAGGTATACTTCTAGCGAAGCTTAGAAAAAGGTCAATAATAGTAGGTATAATTTGGTTGTTTTAGTCTAAAGTGTAATATAAAAGTTATTATACATAAATTATAAATGACAGTGAAAATGTTAATATTTAATATGACATAACAACGATGGAAGTGAGCGATCCCGCCATGTCTGTATTAGCAGAGGGTCACCAGTGATATTGAAGTTATCAATACCCTGACTTTTTAAATACAGACAATGAGTTTATAGAATTTGATTCCTACTTAGTGCCAGAATCTGACTTAGAGGAGGGAGGATTGAGAATGTTAGAAGTAGATAATAGAGTGAAAAAGCCTTAAGCAAGCTTTAACGGCTCTTAAGTAACCAAACTCCGGGTAAATCCTAAGAGCTCAGAATACTAACCTTTTAACCTAAAAGGGTAAGTAAAGGGGCCAAACTAATCATTTGGGTACAGTAACAAGTTCTGAGATTTAACGAAAGTTAGAATGGATGTTCGCGGATCTAAATCACCTCTTTTTCTTTAGTAAATATAGCTTGGCACTTGGCTGAGCTTCCTGACGATTAATGTGTAAAAGAGCAACGAGTAGACGGTTACTCGCCATATATTAGGTTCAAACCTCGAGTACCTCAGAAAGTGAGGGTAGATATATGGTGTAAGGTGTACTCTAATAGCCTATTATTTTTTTTTTTTATCTTTTTGGCAGCTAGGCAGCCTTAATTTATAGTCTACTACTACTAATAAATTAAGACCGTATAGATAGACTAAGAAAATCGGAAACGAGGCGTTATGTATTTAGCTTGTACCTAAAAGTCGGTAAACCTCTCTACCCCTGCATGCATGCAGGGGGTTAGGTAAAAGAAGATTAAAGCATGTTTATATTCTGGGATTAAAATGCGTTAGACTTAATATAACTAAAAGGGTCAAACAATCTTTTTCTTGATATGCTTTAGGTATGAGAATGTATAGCGCGCCTGGTATCGGTCCTGAACCATCTAATTTAAGTCCGTGATTTGTCACAGGTTTCACAGATGCAGAGGGTTGTTTTTCTATCACAGTATATAAGGATTTTACGCGTACTACAGGTTGAAGAGTCTGAGCTGAATTTCTAATCGGGCTTCACAGAAAAGACGTAGGACTTTTAAGATAAATTCAAGCTTGTTTAGGTGGTGTAGGGGATAGGGCGGATAGGTAAATTGGCTAAGGATGCTTATGCTTTAAGGGTAAATACTATAGGTGAAATGGTAAAAATAATTCATCATTTTTATAGATACCCTTTAATTTATCAGAAACATGATTATTATCTTATTTGAAGAGAGATTATTATGATTATGAAGCGAAAGGAGGATATAACTCAAGAAGGGCTTTTAACTATTCTTAGTTTGAGAGCTTATTTTAATTTAGGTTTATCTGAGGCTTTAAATACAGCTTTGCCTAATATCATACCCGTTATTAGACCTAAAGTCGATAATATAGCTGTTCCACATGGTGAATGATTAGCTGGGTTTACATCAGGTCTATAAAAAAAGAAAAAAAAAAGAATGGAATGTATTTTTATTTATATTTATTTTTATTTTTATTTTTTTTTTTTCTTTTTTTATTGGGTTGTTTTTTGGTTTTTGTAAGTAAATCTTTAACGCATGCGTTAGGTTTTCGAGCCCAATTGGTATTCCAAATAACTCAACACTCTCGTGATAAGATATTAATTGAAAGTTTAATCTCTTATTTAGGTTGCGGTAGATTAGTAACTAGTTCTGATGGTAAAGTGCAGTTCAGAGTAGAAAAGTTTTCGGATAATTCTTGGCGTAGCAAAAAATTCTGGTATTTTTTGGCAGTCATATGATTCGCGGAGTAAAATTTGAGGATTTTAAAAATTGATCTGCTGTGGCTAAATTAATTAATGCGAGGTGGGGAGCATTTGACTCCAGAAGGGCTGGATAAGATTGTAAAAATAAAAGCGGGTATGAACAAAGGAAGATCTTAATTTTTCATTTTTTACACTTCCCTTTGTTTCACCTGCCAAAGAATAAAAATTCTATCGCTATTCTTCCTGCCCAATGAAGCAGGAAGCTAGGAAAGGGAAACTCTAAAAGTTATATATTATTCTGGCAACCTTTTCACTCAAGGAAATAAAGTTTTTATAACCTGTGGTCCGGAAAGGAGCCCTTACAAAATAATAAGGGATCTGTAAGATAGAAAAAAAAAAATTATATTAACGGAAACGAGGCGTTATATTCTCAGCTTAACCTAAAGGTTAAGATATTAAATTTAATATCTTATATGCCCATGGAAAAGAGAACCAAGACATGTTATCCTACCAGAATTAACACACGTAAGATTTATTGTTACAGCAGCTGATGTTATACATAAAAAGTGAGATTAGGTCCTCACTATAGTGTTCAATAACCAAACTCCGGGGAAGCCCTAAAGCATTAGTTACTAAACATTATACTTAAAAGGGTTAATGCGGCTGAACTAATCACTCAGGTATAGTAAGAAAACTTATGATTATTTGAAAAGATAATGGGTAATCGCGGATCTAAATCACCTCTTAGTAATAGACTTATAATTATTAATGTGTAAAAGAGCAACGAGTAGAAGGTTATTCAGTACGGACATCTAAGTACTGTAAGGTGTACTCTAGTCACCGGAAAACCGGCTCTGGCTAAATATTCAATAACCCCAGATTAAAGTTAGCACAATAGCCTTTCTAATTTATTAATACTTTAATTTCCACTATATTTTTCGTAAAATATAAAAGTGTAGTATGTAGCTGGGCAGTTTTTGTTATTATTTTGTGAAATATCGAGTTTTGGCCCCGCTTTGCAAGGGTGCAGTCGTGTATTTCATATTAAATTTTATATTTATAGTTATAATTGTTGTGATGAGTCTTAAATGTATTAAAGAGGAGAGAATAGGGAGCAGCTTTGCAGCTACTCATTTTTTTCTAAACAATAGATTTATAGATAATAGATTTAGATTGATTTATGAATAGTTGGTTTAGAAAGGTAATTAATAATAAGATAATTTTGTAACGTCTTTTTCCTTTTTAGGTGTCGTCGTTAATATCAATTGTTATCCTAAAAACCTACCATGTTTAAAGTAAGAAATATGGCTGGTCTACCTAATAATCTTTATAGCAATATTAGATATTATTCTAATATAAAACTTTATGATGATTATAAAAATATAACAAGCGATATTTTAAATAAATTAGTAGTTAATCAAGATGTGTCTATTACACAACATATTCTTGATAAATTAATAACTATACCTAGTGTTAAATTTTATTTACCTATAACTGATCAAACTATTCCTGGTTTAGTTGGTTTAATAGGTACACCTAAAACTAGAGGTTTAAAAGCTGGTGTTTATATTTTTACTCATAAAGCTACAGGTCGTAAATATGTAGGATCAAGCAATAGTCTTTCAATAAGACTAGACCAATATTTTAATTTTAAACATTTTAATCAACATGGCTGCTTCTGATTTCCCCCCCCCCCCCCTTTTTTTTTATTTTTATATAATACTATTTACATTATAAGCAATTATTTAGAATTAAAAAAAGCTTGGTGGGAAAAATAAACTTGGTGGGACAATTAATACCTTTTATTAAAAAAGATGGGTTTAATAAGTTTAGCTTAGAAATAACTGTAATGCCTTCTGAGTTTTCTTCTGGTTACTCTTTTTTTTTTATTTTTAGAACAATACTATTTATTACATAAAAGTTTTTATTTAAATACACAAAGAATAGTTAATTTTATAGTTAATCAAGGTAATAATGTTTATTTATATGATTTAAACGGAAGAACTCTATATTACTCTTCTAAATCATTAAATAAAATACAAGGTGACCCCCCTCCGGTGGAATACACCCCCCCCCAGCACTGTTAAAAGTTGTCTTCTGCTGCTACGCTGGGGAATAATTATTTAATTTTTTTTAATATTAGGGATACTCTTATTGAGGGTGCTATTCCAGCTAATTTAAGTATTGCTGAGTTAGCTAGTTTAATTTCGGATAAAAAAAACGTTGTTTTTAAGTAATACTTCTAGAACTAAGTTTAGTAAACCGATTATTCTAAAAGAGGTAGAAACAGAAAAAGTACTAGAGTTTTCTAGTATTATAGACATAGTAAATCACTTTAAAACTATAAATATTACTATGGATAGAAATAAAATAACTAAAATAGTGAATACAGGCGAAGTATATAAAGGTTATTTATTGATAAAATAGTGTTGTTTTTATAGTGTTTCTTTACAATCCCTTCTTCATTTTTTTTTCTTTTTTTTTATTATAATATATTTTTTTTTTATATAGATATTATTTTTATAAGAAAAAAGAAAAAAAAAGGAAGCAACCCATTATTAGTTAATTGTAAATATAAAAATAATAAAAATTGTGCCTTTACTTATTACCTACAAATATTAAAGTACAAAAGTTACCTGCTTAAAAGAGAGGTTAATAATATGATAACTTTGTGAGACGTCTTTCGCCTGTCCTGCTTTAGGTATTAAATGTGATGCATAAAAAAAAAATAAGTGTAGGCTACTTATTAATTGTGCAATAAAGAAGAGCCAAACTCCGGGGAAGCCCTAAAGCTCTAGTAACCAAAGTCTCCCGGGAAGCTGGGAGACCGGCCTGATTAATGGCTCAGGGTATGGTAACATCACTAGAGATGACAGTAATGTAAATGGGTTATCGTGGATCTAAACCAGAATTTGTCTGTAAAAGAGCAACGAGTAGACGGTTCTTAAACTTTTATAGTTGTAAGGTGTACTCTAGTCGTCGGGAAATCCGGTTCTAGGAAGAAATCAAGTAGATAGGCTTATCTATCTATAAAGTAAACCTAAATTAAAGTTACTACAACAGCCTTGGCCTAACAACTATTTAGGATAATGTTGTTATTCGATCCTAATTTAAACCATGTGTTTAAGGATATAAACGTGGTAAACTCTAGAATAGCCGTGGTTATGGGTATTATCCTTTTAATTATATCCTTAAAATTTTTAATGTACTTATATAGAGTCACAAAACTGTCATCAACCTTAGAAAATAAACTTAGTATAGGTAGACAGGTACGACCTAGTATAGGTAATAAACTACATAGAATGCCACGGGCCTCTTATATATTAAACGCAAAAGTGGAAGGGTTTAAAGTCCGTTGGCAAAGTGTAAGTGCATTAAACTCCGTTAGATTTGAGTCGAATGCAGCTACAGCTCTTTACAATAGTAAAACATCTCGTTCTCAACTTCTAGTTCAAGAACATATAGTCAAAGGTAACCCTACTAATTGCGAAGTTATTAATAGTGTTTTACTTAATCAAAAAGTTGCTATATATCAAAAAGAGCTAGATGAACTTTTAAGCCTTCCAAGCGTAAAATTCGATTTACCTTTTTCTGATGAAACATACCCTTCATTATTAGCGTTAATAAGAAAACCACGTTCTAAACGTAGTAATACAGGAGTCTATATTTTTACTCATAAATCTACAGGTAATAAATACGTAGGTTCAAGTAATGATTTAGCTAGAAGATTTAAACAATATTTTTACAAACATCTATTGTTTGCTAATAAAAGTTATGGGTTATTAATGCCTTTGATTAACCAAGAAGGATTAAGTGTATTTAACTTACAAGTTATTGTAGTATCTTCTACTTATCCTAAATATTCACACTGCTTTTTAGAACAATACTTTTTATTAGACAAAAGTTTTAACTTAAATACTCAAAGAATTGTTAATTTTAGAGTTAACCAAGGACTTAAAGTGTTTTTATATGATTTAGATTGTAAAACTTTATATTATTCAAGTAACTCTTTAAATGCTTTCTGTGCGGATTTAGGAATACACAGCTCATCTTATAGAAAATGTATATCAAGTGGTGTTCCTTACTTAGGTTTATTTGTTATTTCAAATAATTTAATAGAGGATGCAGTACCAGCTAATTTAACTGAATCTGAAGTGGGTGAGTTATTAGCTAAACGTAGAAAAGAAAATTTAGATAAGCAAGCTATATATTTTAGGTAAAGTCATAGAAGTATTTGATAAAGATACCAATGAAAGAAAAACTTACCCTTCTACTTATAAAGTTGCATATAGATATAGATTAGTATATAGATTAGGTACTACTAGAACCACAATTAGAAGCTATATTAGTAAAGGTAAAGCATACAAGAATCGTTATTACTTAAAATTTACTGACAGTAGTAAATATGGCTTCGCTAGAAAATTATAAGATATTATGTAATCATGGTATTATACGCTGGCAGATTTATTAGGCGAGGTTAGGTCGAAGTTGTAGCACGACCCCGGAAGATTAAATCAAGTATCTGTTCTTATAAACAGAGAAGGAACATTCTATGGTCTTCTGAACAATGGCCAAAACTGTAGTGAACCTATGGTTACAAATCATCAAATTGCGGGAAACCCCTAAAGAAATCTTAACCAAGTAAGTATGGTAACATAACTTATGGCACAGGTAATGACTTGTGGTTATTTTTTGGGTTATCTATCAAATAAATAACCCAAAAAATTAGGTAAAATCAAGATTTATTATTCAATGGGCAATCCGCAGCCAAGTGCCTAATATACAATATTTGGTATGCAGTTCATCGACTAGACGGTGGTTGGTATTATTAGTTTTAATAATGCTTAAGATATAGTCAGACCCCACCTGAAAAGGTGCAGAAAAATATTTTAGTGGGTATTCATGATATTTTTTTTGTTAAATAGATATATATTAATTCGTTAATTATATTTAGGGATCTCTACAATAGTTTGCTAAACTTATTTTAATGAAAAAAAAAAAAATAAAATTTAATATAACACACATGAAGCACTTGTCTTTCATATCCTATATCCCTCACTACGGTGGGAAGCTACGGAGAAAGACTATTGTAGTATTTGCAAGATAAGATTAGTAGAAGTATTTATAATAATCCTTTTATATTTGATAAACGTATTGGATTAGGTTCTATAGCAGCTATATCTTTAACTAGATATTTTAGTTCAAGTAGATCTTTTAGTTCAATTAGAACTTTGGTAAATAATCCAGAGTCTTTAGCGTTAGAGCATATCAATAGCGGAAAACCTACTACTTCATTAATTATCAATAAAATATTATTGAATCAAAATTTATTAGTTACTGACTCTAAATTAGAAGAATTATTAAAAGTTAAAGGTGTAGAACTGGATCTTCCTATATCTACACCTGAAAATAAAAAACTTTTCGCGGAATTAACGGGTAAATCTCAATATAAAGGTTTTTCAGGTATATATATATTTATACATAAAAATACAGGTCATAAGTACGTAGGTTCATCTAATTTGTTAAGACGTAGAATGGATTACTATTTTAAAGGAGATTTCCCTTTAATGGGTAAATTTTTACCCTTACTCGAGAAAGATGGGGAAAAAGCTTTTAAATTAAATATATTTAAATTAGATAGTAATGTATTTAGTAATCAAGACGCTTTAATATTAGAACAGTATCATTTATTAAATAAAGAATTCAACTTGAATACATTAAGAGTTGTTAATGCTGGATCTTCAAAAGGTGATCCTGTCTATGTTTATGATTTAACATGTAGTACTCTTTATTATCATGCTAAATCTAATATTGAGTTAAAAAGAGTGTTAAAAATACATACTGAAACTAGTAAAAATTATGTAGATTCTAAGTTACCATATCTTAATAAATTCTTACTATTAAGCTATCCTGTACCTACAGCTCTAACAAGCAATCTTTCGGTGGATGAATTAGTAGATATGATGCAAAAAGAAAGACGTGATAGCTATATTTTAGGTACCCGTAGAAGTATTTCAGTAGAATTAGAAATTAAAGAAGGAAATACATTTGTAGATTATAGAGGCCAAATTTTTAATTTTGATTCTTTAACATCTTGTATTGAATATTTAAGTAAATTAGGTTTAACTATTAAAAGAGACACTCTTACTAGATATATAAACAATGAAAAAGTGTTTCATAATTTCTTATGTAAGTACTCAAATAAAGTTTTACCAGATAATTTTGAAGAAGTAGGTTTAATTATTGATGAATATAAAAAATTAAAAGTAGATACAGAGTTAGGTTTATTCAAAGTTAATAGAAAGAATAAACCTATTTTAGTAAAAGGAAAAAATTTTGAGAAAAATTTTGAAAGTATTACAGATACAATTAAATTCTTTAATACTTTAAATATTAAATTAGATAGAAAAACTATATATCTTCGTATAAAAGACGGAAAAATATATAAAGATTATTATTTTTCTTATAAATAACTAGCTTTCGCTTGGCTTGCCTAGCCAAGGCTAGGCAGAGGCTAGATCAAAATATTATCTTTTACATATATAGCAATATATATTAGCCCATTACATTAGATAAACGTGGAGTTATTTCGCTATGTTCAGTTTTAATTTTTAGGCTTAATAAAAGCTCAGGAAGATATGGTTCTCCGTCTAGTTCTTATAGAGGTTATTGTCAGAATAGAAGCTATAGTACTAATGATTATATAAATAAACTTAGTGAAAA
The DNA here is from genome assembly GCA_009299455.1 of Monilinia laxa. Classification (NCBI taxonomy): domain Eukaryota; kingdom Fungi; phylum Ascomycota; class Leotiomycetes; order Helotiales; family Sclerotiniaceae; genus Monilinia; species Monilinia laxa. The sequence continues at coordinate 16,109 of VIGI01000034.1, forward strand.
AGTAAAAACTGAGTATGACAATTTACCAGATAACTCTATAATTAAACGCCCATAATCTTTGGTTTCTTCTAGAATGGTTTTGTCTTCTTCAGATGTAATTGTAACATTATATGGTTTAGTTGCTAATAAAGAGATGAAAGATTTTTTTTTTCATATACCGGGTAAATCATGATTTACCCGGTATATATATTGCTTTTTAAGTAAAGACGGTTTATCTTATTATATCGGCTCGTCTTTAAATATGCGAACAAGATACAATCGTCATTTGTATAATTTAAAGCAGCATTCTAATAAAAGATATTCTGAGGCTAACCCTAACTTTTATAATCATATGAATAAATATGGCTTAGATAGTTTGTCTTTTGGTTGTTTATTAATAATAAAAAACTATCTAGGTATGTTTACCGGATTTAACCTTTCTTTTTTTCCCCAAGTTTTTTTATAATTATAATAAATCTATATATATAATAGTTAAATTATTTATTAAAAAAAAAGGGAAAAAAAAATATTAGAAGAAAAGGTGTTTTTAACTGCACTAATGCAACTAGATCTTTTAATTACTGAACAAATTTTTTTTAGATACTTTCGGTCTTTCCTTAAATGTTGCTCCAAAGGTCGGTACGAGAGAAAGTAGTATATTATCTGATGAAACCAGAAAAAAAAATGTGTGATGCTCATCTAAATTTAGATATTACGCTCATCCCCCCCCCCCTGCTTCTATTTTTTCCCTTTTTTTAGAATAAATAATTTGATTATCACGTAATAATCAAATTATAATTCTAAAAAAAGGGAAAAAAAAAGGGGAAGGAAGACCAATGAAAAGCAATTAGAGCTAAAGCTTTATCCCTCCGGGATTAGAAGTTTGAGAGAAGGAAAGTCCTGAAAGCGAAAGAAGAACAGCTAGAAGTTAATTTATTTCCTCCGGTAGGTAGAGCTGTTCTTGTAAAAGACTCTAATCAAAAAGTGGTTGGAGAATTTAATTCGAGACTAAAAGTAGCGGAATATCTCGAGGTTAATCGTAATAAAGTTAGTCTTTGTCTAAAGTCTGGGTATTTATTGGAGAGTAAAATAGGACCTGTATTACTGATAGAAAAAGGGGACTCAGTTAGTGAGCGTTCATATAAAATTCAAGGTTTGGATAAAAATCCAAATCTCTTGGATACTTATAGTAGCTTAAGGCTGCGGCGAAAAGTTCTGGTATTTCGCCTTCTTCCCTTAGTACAACCTATTTAGATAAGAATAAGTTATGTAAAGGTAAATACTACTTTATTAAATGTATATAATTTTCTTATATTATATTTACATAGGTATTTAATAAAGCTTTTTTTTCTTATTACTCTTTTATATATACAAATGTCTTTTCACCAAAAATAGTACTTCAAAGTGTTTATCTGTCTAATTGACAGTTATTAAAAAGTAAGATTTATTAATTACATTAAATTATAGTAGAGAAGCGCAATGTAGCGAAATATGTGGTATTTTACACAGTTCTATGCCAATAGTAATAGAATCAGTTTCAATAGAGAAATTCTTAACTTGATTAGAAGAACAATAGTATATATTATTATTGCTTATAATTGTTTATATAATTTATAACCATATTACCTAGGCTGTATACTCCTTCTTCGGTCCAGATATTTTAATTCCGATAATATCAAACAGATAGCAGTTATTTGTAATTATAAAAATACTTTAATCGCTGCTGTTTTTCCTTGGTATGTATGTTTTACTATAAAGTAAAAATTGTTTTAGCATATTAAAATAAAAGATAGATATATTTATATATCTATCTTTTTCTTGGATAATAAAATAAATATGTTCTATTATTAAATATTAGAATAAGCGGAGACTATATTTTATGGTTGTTAGTCACGAAAAAGGGGGCGGGGAGGGGCCCCCCTTTAATTCCCGGGTTTATAATAAACAAGGGTTTAAATTTTTAAAGATAAATTCTCTTTTTTATGGTTTATACAAAGATAAATGAATTTTTATTTTTTAGATGTATAAGGGAGAATTGTTATTAACATAGTTTAAAATTTTATCTCTACTAAATATTTAACGCTTGTATATAACGTTCTTTGCATTTTTTAGTAATTTTTAAAAATTACTAATCTGTTCGCCCTGTTGTTAATTAAAAAAACTAATTAAAAAAAAATTTTAATAAAAGTTTAACAATAATTGTTAAATAAGTTTTTTGTATGCATTATATTCGATGTGTTTTGGATTTGGTAAAAAGTGTTCAATTCATAAGGTATTTGTTAAGAGCCTTATCCGCTAATCTAACAAATACTAGCCAATAAATATATCGTAAATAGCAGTAATTAACAAGGCAAGTTTACCAGAAAACTAATATTTTTTGTATAGAAATATGATTTATATATTTATAAACCTTTAATTATGATATAAATTGTAAAATGATTGCTCGTTTCACAAGAATGGGCTTGATTATGTTTGTTAAATAGCAACAATGAGATGTAAGTTGTTGGGTGTTTCAGATAACAATTAAAGTGATGCCAACCTGTTTATTTTAATGTAATGACGATCTATGAAGGACCAAAATCCCTTCAGATGTTACAGTCGTTTTTTTTTTATGTAGAAATAATTAAGATATATTTATGTAATGGGTTACTTCTTTACAAAGAGCTTGTTTATAGGTGAACACAATTCTGTATAGTTGCTTTTTATTGATTAGATTAAGAGGAAGTTTAATATAAATATAAAATAAAAATGATAAAGAAAAATTTTAATAACTACAATTATAGGAGTCTGGATCTTTCGACCTTTAGAATGAAAGATAGAACGAGTTTTTGTCTTTTAACGTGTCTTTCGACTGCTAGACATGGGACGAATAAAAGCATTTTTACTTTTTCGGGAAACTGTTTTAGATCTTATCATTCTGGTAAAAGAAATGGTAAAAAATGATTTACAAGGTTTTTGGATAAATCACACCCTGGAAGTTTTTCACCCTTACAATTTCATAGTATACTTAATCAATTAACTATATTGACTAATGCTTTATATAGTTATATATGTTCCGATTTATTTGCTTATAAATTAGTTATTTTTTTTAACTAGTACACCTATTAAAATTTTAGTTACTTTTTTATTTAGTACACCTATTAATAAAAAAAATCTTTTTATTCATAGAAAATAAAAGTCAAAGGGATGAAATTGTTACTATACCTAGTAAAAAGGATATCTTTATCTTTTTTATCTGGTTTCTTTATATATTAATTGTCCCGATTTTTTATACTAATATGCTTATCTTTTTTCATACTATAGATGTCTATAGTATATCACCATATAATATCTTCTCTTTAATCTTTATTTCTTCTTCTCTAATTTATGGTTTAAGCTTGGCTACTTTAAATTTACTATTAGGTAATAAATATAATATATGAAAAATGCTTCGTAGTATTATGGTTTCCTACTCATTACTTCAATTAATACTTTTATCTTTAGCGGTTATTGTGTGTGCATTTATTATTATAAACTCCTTAATCTATTTATTAGGTCTGTCTTCATCTAATTTAATTATATGGATATGACTACGTGTAAGTTTATTACCTTCAGTTGTTTATAGCTTAAATGTTATTAGCTGTTTATATCTAAAGATTTTTAGCTCAAATGAGAAGATTGAACTAGATTTGAGTCTATTTAGTCCTAATGTGTTTAAAGCTATTACTTTTAATAGATTCTTCCTTTGTAGTATTGGTGTTTGTTTAGGTTATTCTTTTAAAAGTTTCCACCAAGTAATTTTTTCTTTAGTTTTGACTGTGGTAATGAAGCATGTGCTTCATATCTGGAAAGATGCGAAGCATGTGAAGCATCTCTTGCTTGCGCAGAAGAAGTTTCCACTTTTAGGGTTTTAATCTCTATTAATGATTGATGGCTAGGGCTACAATCCACTTTTAAGAATGGATGGCTATGACTAGAATTCACTTTTAAAGATTGATGTCTATGACTACAATCTACTTTTAAGGACTTACATCTAGAAATTAGAAAATATTTTGTTGCTAAGTGCGATAGTGGGGATGAGGAGTTTTTCCCTAGCCAATAAGGTAAATCGGCTAAAGGTAAAGGTAAACGCCCCGCTATTGAGGATGACTCTTCTGGAAGTGATTCTGGCTCTGAAGATGAAAGTGATAATAGTGAGTTGGAAAACCCTGCTGAATAAATTGCTGAAGCTGAAGCACGTGATTTGAGAGAAGCAATGGCTGAATCACGTAGATCATGACTATCAGCTGGACAGGGGGAATCTTCTAGGATGGGTGCAGCAGAACTTTCTAGAGAATCTGATCAATCAAAACCATTAAGGTAAGGACCCAATATTAAATATATTGGTATTAAACCTGGTGAAATGGAGAATTGGGAAAAAACCAGACAAGTAGAGAAAGATACAAAAAAGCTGCTGGTGCGGAGCAAAGAATCTCGTGCTAAACCTGCTGCTAAGATTAAGAAGCATGAATATTATATGGAAGATAGAGATGTTATTTCAGAAGAAAGAAAAAGAAAATGATATTTTAGGGATGATAGACAAATAATAGAAGATAGTAATAGGTTCCAAGGTTATTATACAAAAAATAAAGAAACTATTTTAGATAAACATGGCTTCGCTAGAAAAATAGAGCTAAATTGACGGGAGAAGAACTGCCAAAATTCCAAAGAAAAGAGGCAAAAGGTCAGGCAGAATCAAAAAAAATCGAAAACTTGGTATGACGGAAGAAGAACGGGAAGCTGAGAGAGCAAAAAATGCTGAAGACCAAAGAGAAAGGCGTAAAAATAAGACGCAAGAACAAAAGGAAGCTGAGAATGCAAAAAAAAAAGACAAAAGCGTAATAATAGGACGAAAGAACAAAAGGAAGCTGACAATAAAAAACAGAGAGAAGATAGGGCTAAAAAAATTCTGAAAAGGCTAAAATGGCTGAAGATAAGCGACCTGTTTCTCATGACACCAAAGGTGAGGCTTCTTCTTCTCTTACTGATTATGATTCGGACTTTTTTTTTTAGTGATTCGGACCGTTCATAAGAGGTGTTACTAATTACTCTAAATACCCCTGAATATTTTAGTTATAAAAAATATATTTTTATTTTTTATTTTTATTGTTAGTTATTTTATCTTTTGTTTTTATTATTAGTAATTTTATAACTTGTTTAATGTTTTCTCTCTTCATATTTTTTGTGTCTAAGTTTTATTCGCTTTATCTTTATTCTTATTACCTTTTTTAGATAATTTAAATGTATTTTGTTGGCAACTACTTTCCCTTATATCATAGTAGTTTATTAATGTTTATCGCTTTTGGTTTTGTTTTCTTACAACATTTTGTTGTACCTTTTGTAGCGTAAAATATGGCGGTGGCCTTAGAACAATAAATAATCAGACTCTTTATTCGCACATCACTAATAGGGGTTACTACCTTTTGTAGATATGCGGGTAAAACTGATTCATGCTTCGCAAGGTAAGTAGTTTTGCTTTATTGTTTTTTCTGTAGGTTGATTATAAAGTAAAAAGTTATATAAACAAGCCTATTATACTCAATCATTAATAATGATGATTCATAATAATGATCATTAATTTAAATAAATATTTATTAAAGGCTAACCTAAACATGTCATGATAGTAAATACTATTAAAACCAGGAGTTATAGAGTAAAGATAGATATTATCTTGAAGGTAGATAGCTATGTTGCGGGGCGGAGGTGGGGCCCTGAGATGTTTAGGCTTTTTTTACGTGTTTCTATAGAGGGGGTATACCATGACACTCCTTACTTTATTTTTTCCTGTAATTTTAGGATTACGCCAGAGAACCTTTTTAGTCTACCGCGCTTAAGAAAAGGGTCTATCACGCTTAAAAAAAAGCGGAAAAAATAATATATTATAAAACTAACATGAATAAAACTTATATGATGAACTACAATTTTTCACAATCTCACAAGGCTAGAATTAACTCGCTTTCTTTATATACTTTTCCCTTAAAAGTTGCCCTTTTAAACTGTAATAATGCTAAAAATTTCCAGCCATGTAAGATATCTTTTTCTACTACTTTTTCTAATACTAACCCTAGGCTGGTTTCACCTGCCATACGGTTAAGTGAAAGATATACTTCTTTAGTGGTTTATCGCTTGTCCAGTAAAAACCAAACTGCTTTAATTCTTTTGGCTAAAACTAATACTAATTTGGTGTGTATGAGATCTTTTCTGCTAGTCCATCTTCTTTAGCTCCTTTAAATAAAAATAAAAAAAAAAATATTTTATAGATTTAGACTTGTTTTTAGTTAAAATAATTTATTAAAGCATATGACATTGAATAATATTTCTTGGGGTTATTTACTATTTTTATAACTACTTCTATAAGATATAGTGGTTTTGTATCTTATATACTTATCTTGGTGGTGGGGTATAGTGTAGAATGGGTATGCTGAGCTTTATCGGGTGTATTAGCTTTATTTGTTAAATTACCGTTTAGAGGCGTTTTTGATGCTATTGAATTGCCATCGGTAGATTGAAAGCTACTTAAATATAGTTATCTTAAACATCTATTAAAAGGTTTGTGAAATGGGGTTGATAGTAGTGATAGTAATAAAATCATGTTACCGGCTGAAAATCTCGCGGATATGAAACCTAGTTATAAAGTACTAGACCCTAATAAATCTACAGTTAATACTATGAATAATCATATGAATAATCCTGGTAATAACCCTAATCAAACACAGGGTGGGGTATTTTAAATATCGATGTGCTTTCTGACTTACTCATAATTGTACAGGTTGATCTTGGCTTAATAATGATCCTTGTGCGAATTGTTTAGGTGATGGTTTAGAGACATTTGAGGCATTTTCTTCAAGAATGAGAATGAAAGATAAAAATATTACAGCAGAAAGATTACGTGAATTGTATAATCAAGAACGTGCTGAAGCTACTAACCGTAGAATAGAAAAAATTAAAGACAAAGCTAAACAAACACAGGATTATAAAAAATTCCTTGCAGAGTCTGAATTAAAGCCAAAAAGGTTAGAAGCAAAATAAATAGCCTTTGAAAAAGAATTAGAAGGAATATAAACTAAACGTTTAGAGAATGAAAGTCTTAAAAGATTGAGTTATACACCAGTATGAGGTTTAGCGGATGAAAAAGCAAAAGATTTAGCTGATAAACAAAAAATAAGTTATGAAGATGCTTGAACTCATATACATAGGGAAGGAATACGTGAAGTGGATTCTGGAAGAGTAATGGATGATCAAACCAAACGTTTAGTGCTTAAACGAGCTGAAGAAGCATCGCGTTTTAAGGCTGAACGGGGCTAGAGGTTTGAATATTGAACAGGCTAGTAGGGTTCCACTTTTTTTCCACCAAGCTTTTTTCAGAAATAATTTTATTATTGCATACATAGATTAATTATAATTATAAAAAAAAGGAAAAATTTTAGAAAAAGGGTGAATAGCTTTATATTAAACTAAATATAACATTATCCTGGGCGAAGGCCAAATACATACAGTTATAATTAAGCCAAAAGATCTCTATAACAATAAATATAAATATTTTGTAGTGATGAAGAGCTTTATATTAAATGATTAACAATAATAATAAATAAAATGAGTTTATCCTTAATACTTTTTTTAATAGGAATTTTAGGTTTTGTTTTAAATAGAAAAAATATTATATTAATGCTTATATCAATTGAAATAATGTTATTAGCTATTACGTTCCTAATTTTGATAAGTTCCCTGAGCTTTGATGATATATTAGGCCAAACCTATGCAATATATATTATAGCAATAGCTGGTGCAGAATCGGCTATAGGTTTAGGTATTCTAGTTGCTTTTTATAGATTAAACTCTTCTCTTTTTTTTTTTTTTTTCCTGTCTATCCCTTGGCCATACAACTTATTCGAAAACCGTCAACAAGTTTAGCTTTAAAAGAATAGCAAGATGCTATTCTACAATGGCTAAGAATAACTATACTACTAACCAAGCTAAAAATTATTCAATTTACTGGATTTATTACTGGGCTTTTCGATGCTGAGAGTTCTTTTGTTGTAACAATTTTAAAAAAATCCAAGGTACAAAACAGGATGGAACGTTCAAGCTAGAGTTCAAATAAAAATGCATGAAAAGGATAGAGTTTTAATCCAGTCAATTCAATAATTTTTTGGAGCACCCCCTAAAAAAATATCTTTAACTATTTGAGGGACAAGTATAGCATATTTCAATAATATATAGGTTAGTAGTAAATAACTTTATGTTTTTATTTTTCGAACTACAGTTTTATCTAGGGATAGTATATTATTTACCTCTAACTTTCCAATTGTATTATTATTAGGTCTGTTCTTGTTTTAATTCGGTATATTGGTGCTGTGTGACTTGGGACGTTGCTGATGTGGCTAAAACTATCAAACTCCGGATACCCCCTAAAGCTTATGGTACCAAGCTATAGTTGAAAAACTATATGTGGCTGGAATAATTACTCAGATTTTTTTTTATGGTCTAGCGAAGCTCGGCCATAAAAATAAGGTAATAAGTCATAAGATAATCGAAAGTGCAATGGGCAATCGCGGATCTAAGTCAGTAACAGATTTAAAAATGGCTGTACATGAAATAAAATCTGTAGCTGTAAAAGAGCAACGAGTAGACGGTAGTTGATACTTTAAAGATTTCGGTCCTTATTTTTTTTTTCCACCAAGTTTTTTTTAATAAATAAATTAATTACCATGTAGTAATCAAATTATAATTAAAAAAAAAGGAAAAAAAAAATTAAAACAGTCGTACAAACTGATCTAAGGGACTAGATAGGACAATATCTCAAAAGTATTTAAGGTGTACTCTAATGGGCTTCGAGAGAAGTTATCAAACCAGAATCCTCTCTAACCTAATAAATAGAAGTTATCTAAGATACTATTCTTCCAAACCAGTTCAACAATGTGAAAAACATAATTTAATAATGGACCCTTGATTTTTTACAGGGTTTGTGGACGCAGTAAAAAAAAATAAAAAAAAAGAGTAGTCTCGGCCTAAAAAAAAAAAAAATAAGCGCGAGCGTGCTGAGACCTGCTTCGCTGGAATGTAATTTTTATTTATATATATTTTTATTTTTTTATTTTTAGATGCTTTACTTTAGGTATTAGTAGAAATAAATATTGTAAAACGGGTTGAAGTATCCAACTCTTTTTTCAAATAGCTTTACATGGAAAAGATATTGAGTTGTTAGAGCGGGTACAAAACTATTTCGGTGTAGGTAAAATTTACAAACACGGTCCACAGTCTATTATATTACGTATATCCTCCGTAAAACATTTATAAGTACTCTTTAATCATTTTGACAAGTATCCGCATTTTTTTTTTTTATTTAAAATATGTTTTTTGTTATATATATATATTCTATTGTAAAAAAAAAAAAAAATAAGAAAAAAATGTAACACAAAAAACTCGCGGATTATAATCTCTTCAAGTTAGCATATAATATAATAATAAACAAAGAGCATTTAACACCAGAGGGTCTATTAAAATTAGTAGCTATAAAAGGTTCACTTAACACGGGTATAGCTACTGAGTTACAATCTGCCTTTCCAGAGGTAACTAAGGCAGACAAACCTTTAGTTACAGGATCAGCTCATAAATTACCAGATCCTAATTGATTAGCTGGATTCGCTTTATTTTTTCCACCAAGTTTTTTTCATAAATAATTTTATTATCTGATATATAGATTAATTATGACTATAAAAAAAGGAAAAAATTTAGTTTAGCGAGAGGGTTGTTTTTATGTTGTGGGCCAAAAACGTTATAACTTTAAAAGGGGATATTCCTTTATGTTAAAATTCTCTATTGCTCAACATTATAGAGATGAGGCTTTACTTAAAAGTTTAATAAATTATTTTGGCATCGCTTGCGCAGGAAATATTTATAAGAACAGAGAAACCTTTGAGTTAGTATTTACCAATTTCACAGAGATTGAGGATAAAATTGTTCCATTTTTCGTAAAATATCCTATCGTACCCCCCCCCCCTGCAAGCCTGCAGGGGGTTAGGAATAAAACACTTAGATTTTCAGGATTTCTGTAAAGTTGCAAATATGATTAAAGAAAAGAGACACTTAACAATTGAAGGGAGGGATAGCATAATAAAAATAAAACAGCTTGGTGGTATGAACACAGGAAGAATAAATTAAAGTATTTCTAATTATTAGCATGATAAATCTGATTGCCATGAACAATATAACCGAATAACCAAACAAAACTCGAACAGTATCTAAACTTAATAATAGTTCAGCCGTAGAGTTTAGAGTTAGTACTTTAAAAGATTTAGTTGACGTAATTCTTCCTCATTTCGATAACTACCCTTTAATTACCAAAAAAACGTTCAGACTATCTATTATTTAAACAAATTGTTTTACTTATGTTAAATAAAGAACATAATACTTTATAAGGTAGACAAAAAACAGTTAATATTAGAGCCTCTCTTAATACAGGTTTATCTAAAGATTTAAAAGAAGCATTCCCTATGACTATCCCAGTTAGGCTAAACCTGGAAAGCATAATTAAAAGTAATAACTTACATCCGGAATGAGTAGCAGGGTTTTCTCAAGGAGAATCTAACTTTTTTATTGCTTGCGCTTCTGTTTCCGAAGGAAAAAGAAAAAAATCTAAAACTAAGAGTGGTTTATCTACTTCTTTACGTTTTTCAACTGCTCAACATTCCAGAGATCTCTTATTATTAGAAAGCTTTGTGAATTTATTTGGAAGTGGCTTTGTAATGAATTATAAAAAACGTTTAGTATATGAATTTATTATTACAAAAATTGATCACATAGTTGAACATATAATTCCTTTTTTTGATAAACACCCAATATTAGGGTCAAAGCACTTAAATTTCTCCACACAGATTTTAAGAGTGCTAGGGCTTCGCCCCAGTATATTATTAAAAATAAAGAAGACTTGAATGAAGATGGGCTAGGTTTAGATTAAATTTTACAGTTAAAAAGAAGAATTACATTACTTTACTCGAATAAGGCTATGAATAATCACAGTATTGTTTTATTTTTTTTTCCTTTTTTTATATTTAAAATAATATATATAAACGTAAAAAAAGGAATTAAAATAAAAAAAGGAAAAAAAAAATATATAGGCACAGAGAAATCAGATCAAAAAAGGTAGAGTAAACCTCTGCCTAGTCATATTTTCAATATGGCAAAACCTTCAAATTGCGGGAAAGTCTTAAAGACAAATCTACCAAGTTAATACAGTAATGTGATTAATGGAACAGGTAATGACTCGTTGTTATTTTTTTGGTTATTTATTTAATAAATAATTTAATTATTACATCTATAGCTTTATTATAATTAAATAAATAACCCAAAAAATTAGGTAAAAACGATTTGTATGAAGAAATGAAATAGATCATCCGCAGCCAAACACCAAAAACTACTGCTCTAAATTTTTCCCCACCAAGTTTTTTTAATAATTAATTTTATTACTATGTATATAGTTTTATTATAATTACAAAAAAAGGGAAAAATAAAAAGTGGATGGTGCGCAGTTCATCGACTAAATGTAGGTTGGTAAATAATTATATACGACTCTACTTTTTTTTGTAAAAAAAAAAGTTTTGAAGAAAGATTGGACAAAAATTGTTTGCTTAAGGTATAGTCAGGCATAACCGAAAAGTTATGGCTAATACCCTAGCCAACCTAAGGGAATAAATAAAATTCCTAAGGTAAAGGGGGAAAACGAAGAGGAAGTATCGCAATAGAATATAAATAATGTATTTAGCTATAATAACTTTACCTTTATTAGGATCAATAGTTGCCGGATTTTTGGGTAGAAAAGTCGGAGTTAGCGGAGCACAATTTATTACATGTTCAAGTGTAATTGTAACAACCTTACTAGCAATCGTAGCTTTTTTTGAAGTAGGTTTAAATAACATACCTGTATCCATAAACCTTTTTAGATGAATAGATAGTGAATCATTAAATGTTTTATGAGGTTTCCATTTTGATAGTTTAACAGTGTCAATGCTTTTACCGGTTTTAATCGTTTCTTCTTTAGTGCATATTTATTCTATAGGATATATGAGCCATGACCCTCGAGGTTGCGTCAGGGGAAAACGCGTCTATGGGGGTAAATTGTCAAACTCCGGGGACCTCCTAAAGCTTAAGGTACCAAGCTATAACTGAAAAGTTATATGTGGCTGAAATAATTACTCAGGTATGGTAATAAGCCTTAAGATGAGTGAAAGCAAAATGGATAATCGCGGATCTAAATTAATAATACTAAATAGTATTACTGTAAAAGAGCAAAGAGTAGACGGCAGTTGATCGATTAAACCACGTTTAATCAATTTAAGGTGTACTCTAGGAGGTTTCGAAAGGAACAGGGGTGTAAAACTCGGATTCAACATGCAACAATGTTGAAACTCTTATGTCAAGGTCCCATCTAAACAATTCGATTTAAAAGAATTCTCTACCTGTGATTCTATTCACGCTCGCTCAGTAAATCCTGGGGTCTGATCTGGTTTAATAGATGGTGAGGGTTCATTTGGTATAACGGTAGATAGAAGTAAAAGACGTAAATTAGGTTGACGTGCTCTATTAAAGTTTCAATTAGGTTTACATACAAAAGATCTTAATTTATTATATCTATTACAACAACATTTGGGTGGTATTGGTTCTATTCATTTAGCTCAAAAGCGAGATATAGTTAATTATTCAATAGACTCAATTGAAGATTTAAATAAACTTATTCTTTATTTAAATAAATATCCGTTATTAACTCAAAAAGCCGCAGATTTTTGATTATTTAAACAAGCGGTAAAACTTGTAAATAATAAAGCTCATCTTACTGTTGAAGGTTTAAATCAAATAGTAAATATTAAAGCATCAATGAATTTAGGTCTATCTGAGATGTTAAAATCAGAGTTTGCTGGATATACTCCAGTTGAAAGACCTGTAATAAATTCGGATAATGTCTATTTAGACCCTGATTGGATTTCAGGATTTGTCAGTGCTGAGGGGAACTTTGATGTTCGTATGCCGTCAACGAATAGTAAATTAGGTTATCGAGTACAATTGAGATTTAGAATATCTCAACATAGTAGAGATCTTAGACTAATGGAAAAATTAGTAGAAGAATATTTTGGGTCAGGAAAGGTATACAAATATGGTGGTAAGTCTGCTGTTAGTTTAACAATATTGGACTTTACAGAAATTACCAATGTAATTGTACCATTTTTGAATAAAAAGCCTATTATAGGTATAAAACTCTACGATTATCTTGATTGATGTAAAATTCATAGTTTAATGGTTAATCGTGCTCATCTTACGGTTGAAGGTATACAATCCATTAGAGAGATAAAATCTGGTATGAACACAGGTAGAAGTTTTTAAGATAAGTAACCTTTGTTAACATCAAATACCCAATAAATCAGTTGCAGGATAAATTTGACTTAAAAGCATAATCAACGATTCTTTAGTTATTTAAGTTTATTCACTTTCATGATGATTGTACTAGTAACAGCAAACAATTTCCTACTTATGTTCGTAGGTTGAGAGGGTAGCCAAATAGAAATAAAATGCCCTAAATGGTTAATTATATCAGACGATAGTGTTTTAAATTTTATGTTTCTTATGCATACTTGTAATCAAAAAAGATTTTTTTTTTCAAACAAATTAAATTCTTCTCAACGAATAGGCCCCCATAATTTAAATATAATATCTTTAATAATAGGTTCTTTATTAAGCAATTCATACCTCGAAAAAAGAGGATGTGGTATTAGAATAATATTTACAAAATGTAGTAATAATGTGGAATATTTAATGTGATTTCATTCAGTGTTATTTAATGCTGGATATTGTAGCAAAGCAAAGCCTAAATTATTTAAGTTAATAGGTAAATATAATAAAGTGTTGTTTATTTATAGTTTCAAAAGTTATAGTTTTTCTAGCTTTATCTGATTATATAATATGTTTTATAGAGATAACATAAAAATTATACCACGTTATTTAGATGGATATTTTACACCTTTAGCCTTAGCTACTTTATTCTTATCATCTACAAGATTAGAAAAAAGGTTTCCTAAAACATTAATTTTAATAGAGGATTTCAAGTATTTATCACTTCTTTTGAAAAAAGAATATAACATAATTACAATTATTAATGATAGCAGCCTTAATGGCTGTAAGTACTCTAGTGTATCCTTATATATTGATAATACTTCTGTTTCTACTTTTTCTAAAATAATAAAGCCACATTTGTTACATTCACAATATCACTTATTAAATAGGCCTACTCTAAAATTGACTTTCCCTGTCAGTCATGGTATTCATAATTATTCTTATATCTCTAAAAGAGGTTTTTCAAGTAATAAAGATCTTACCGATATAAAATATACCCTTAACTATAAAAGAGAGTATATCTTGAATTTATAGCAAAAAGAGGCTCAATATGATCATTTTAGTTTAAAATGTAATGAACTTAATCCTTTTTTTGTAACAGGTTTATGCGATGGTGAAAGTTGTTTTACTACTAGTGTAATAAAAATAAATTCTAATTTAGGTTGATCTATTAAAAAGTCTTTTCAGATTAATTTGCACGAAAAAGATTTGGATCTATTAAAAAAAAAATTCAAAGTTATTTTGGTGTGGGTCATTTAAATAAATGTGGATTAAATATGATACAATTTCGTGTTCAGTCTATTAAAGATTTGAAGGTTATTCTTAAACATTTTTATAAATATCCTTTAATTTAACAAAAACAAGGAGATTATATTTTATTTAAAAATATTATTAATTTAATTGACAATAAAAAACATCTTAAAATGGAAGGGCTTTTGTAAATTTTATCTATTAAAGCCTCAATGAATAATGGTCTATCTGATACATTAAAAGCTGCCTTTCCAAAGATTATACCTGTAAGTAGAGAGATAATACCTATTTCTTGTATTAATCCTTATTGATTAGCTGGTTTCACTTTATTTTTTCCTTTTTTTTTAATAAATAATTTTTTTATCTGATATATAGATTAATTATAATTATAAAAAAAAGGAAAAAATTTAGGTCTATAAAAAAAGAAAAAAAAAGAATGGAATGTATTTTTATTTATATTTATTTTTATTTTTATTTCTTTTTTTTTCTTTTTTTATTGGGTTGTTTTTTGGTTAGTATTAAATCTTCGTCAACTACCTTATTGAAGAAAACTGTACAATTAAAATTTAAATTAGGTCAACATAAACGTGATGAACGTTTAATGATGAAAATAGTTGAATTTTTAGGTATCGCTTGCGCAGGAAATATTTATAAAATTAACGAATCAGGTATAGAGTTTTTAGTTACTAAATTTACCGATATAACTAAAATTGTTGCCTTTTTTTTTTTAAATATCCTTTAAAAGGAGCTAAGTTTAAAGATTTAGTTGATTGGGGTAAAGTCTTTCTATTGGTACAAAATAAGGCTCACTTAACCGTATCCGGATTAAATTAAATATGTAAAATTAAAGGCGGAATGAATAAGGGAAGAGAATTACTTTAATTTATTCTTTTGCTTGGTATAATCTTAGGAGACGGATTCTTAGATAGAGCTAAACCTAATCATAATACAAGATTGCGTGTAGAGCAATCATATACTGAAAAGGAGAAATATTTAAGAAGTTTATATGAATTACTTGAACCCATGACTACTATGAGTCCTACAATTTTAACAAGGAAGGATAAACGTAGCGATACTACTACTCAATCTCTTTATTTTAGAACTTTAGCTATGCCTTGTTTAAATTATTATTATGATTTATTTTACAAGGAAAGAGTTAAAATTGTACCTAGAAACTTGGGTCCATTGTTAACAGCTAGAGGGTTAGGCAAGGGGTTAGGTATAAGAGGTTTTTCTACATCATCGTTTTGGTACAAGTCGTCGCCTTCTTCTAATTCTAATGCCAAACCTTTTATAATACCGGTTAAGATTTATTTAAATGCCGATAAAGATAAGGAATTAATTTATAAAGATAATAGAAATAAATGTGGGATCTATTGTTGAGAAAATTTAAATAACCATAAATGTTATGTTGGAAGTAGTATAAATCTATCTAAAAGGTTTAGTTGATACTACAGTTTAGAAACCAAATACGGGTTAAGAAAGATACCGTTATTTCTCAAGCTCTTTTAAAATACGGGGTATAGCGGGTTTAGTCTTAAAATTTTAGAATATTGTGAACCTAGCGAAGCCAGGTGGTACTTGAAAGAGAACAAATATATATGGATGCTTTAAATCCTAGTTATAATGTATTAAAGATTGCTGGTTCAGTATGAGGTTACACTCATACTGAAGAGACAATAGCTAAATTTAAAGCTCGAGTACGTTCTTCTTAACACCAAAGTAAAATCCTAGACCATTTAGCTAAACATAACGCTAGTGAAGAACAGCGAATAAAAGCCCGAGAGCGTATGCTAGCAATTAATGAGAACAAAGGTATAAAGGTTGAGGTTACTGATGTAAGAACACAAATAACTACGACCTATACTTCAATACGTAAAGCAGCCGAGGGGTTAGGTACTGATTCAAAAGCGCTACAGTATAATGAAAGGGTGCAAAGAGAGAAAGGTGTAATTAAACTGTTTAAAAAGTATTATCTAGTAAAGATAAGTCGATAGTAGATGGATGATGGTGGTAAATCAGTATATAATCAAACTATATTACATACTAGATCTTTTATGCTTGAAGATGTTAAATATCTTCAATCTGTTTTATCTGAAAATTTTGGTTTAGTCACCAGATTAGAAGAAAAGAAAAAAGATCAGTGAGTTATATACATCCCTGTTAGACAAGTGACTAAACTTAAAGATATTGTAGGGCCGCCCTTTTTTTTTTATTTTTTTTATTATTATAATATATTTTTATTTATATATATATTATTAAAAAAAAAAAAAAAAATAAAAAAAGGATGCACGAGAGTATGTTATATAAAATATAATAATAAATACTTATTTATTATAGTTTTCCATAGTTAGTGATATTATATTTAGAAAATCAAAATAGTTTCATTAAACCTGAAACCTGGTTTAAACAGGAGAATAAATAGATTAAAATTCTTAGGCTAAGAATAGGAGTTTTAATATATCACTAGCTACATCATTGAAAACGATCAAAGAAATTTTAAATGAATTTAAGAGATCGTCGGTTATATTTCGGATCGCGATCGACTAGTACAATGATGGGTGCCTGAAATGGTGCTTAATGCATAGTCAGACTCTTTATATTATATCTATAATATGCTAGGGCTTTAAGTAAATCCTAATAGGTTTTAAAGTACAGGAGTTAATATATTGATTATTTAGATGACAATATATGTAACTTAAGATTTGGTTGGAATTTGTAGTTATCTTTTAGTAAGTTTCTGATTTACTAGAATAGCAGCAAATCAAAGTTCTATATCTGCTTTATTAACTAACAGAGTGGGTGATTGTTTTTTAACTGTAGGTATGTTTGCTATATTATGAAGTTTTGGTAGAAACTCAAAATTGTTAAAAGTTTATTTAAATAGATTAAATAAAAATCAAATCCAGGAGATACTTCCTTATAGACAAGTTAGAATAAATTCGGCTTATACGGTATCGGCTAACATTTTTATGGCCTCTTATTTAGCTGGTTTAATTGAAGGTGATGGGCATATAGCTGTGCATGATAAAAATTCTTCATCTAAAAAATTCCGTCCTAAAATTATTATCACATTCAATTTAGCTGATAAACCTTTAGCGGATAAATTGTCTGCAGTATTGAAAGTAGGTAAAGTAATCAGTAAACCAAGTGCTGGTCATGTTATATTACAAATTTTAGCTAAAGATGAAGTTTTAAAAATAATTAATTTAATTAATGGTTATATGCGTACACCTAAAATAGAAGCTTTACATAGAGCTATTACTTGAATTAATGAAAAGGATAGTAGCTCTATACCTTGTTTAGGTTTAGATTTGTCAGCTATTGATAGTAATAGTTGATTGGCTGGTTTTACAGACGCAGACGGTAATTTCTCTATAACCGTTACTGACGTAAAAAAAAAAGGGTATTTTTAAAAAATAAAAGAGTGCAAACTTTTTTCCGTATAGAAGTAAAACAGAACTATTCAAGAGAAGTTTCTGAAGCTCAAGGTGGTGGTGGTTATTTTAACATTTTAACTAAAATTACTGCCTTTTTTACTGTAAATCTCTATACTAGAACTAGATATGTAGAAGATAAGGTTTATTATTCTTTTATGGCGATAGCTCATAATTCCATAAGTCATGAAATAGTTCGTAAATATTTTGATGCTTTCCCTTTATATTCTTCAAAATACTTAGCCTATAAGGATTGATGCTATGTTCAAGATCTACTAAAAGTTCCTTTAAGCCAAGAAGGTTTGGATAAGATTAATGAAATCAAAGCTCAATTTAACAGTAAGCGGAAGGTATTTGATTTTTCACATTTAGATTATTTAACGTTTTAAATATTGCCGTGGGCGGTAGTAATACTGCTCTTATTATATAACTATTAGCGGGAAACTCCTAAAGTCTTTTTATAGGATACTGTGGAACTACTTTTTTATCTTTGTTTTATTTTTTTTATCTTTGTTTTATTTTTTTTTTATCTTTGTTTTCTTTATTTTTCCTAGTTTGTGCTATACTCTCTAATCTTGGTTATATTATTTTGTAAAATAATCCTGATTTAAATAAGAAGCTTCTATTCACTGCTAGCGAAGCAAGCAAGGATAGAATTAAGGAAACAGTACATGAAGACTGATGCAAGATATTACTAGAAGGATACACAGACGATAAAAATTAAAAAGAATGAACTTATAGACTGGTGTGCAGCTTTTTTTTCAGGAAAAGAGAAAGAGTACATACTATTATATCAGTGAAATGGACAATCCGCAGGAAATGAAGTTAAAAATTCTTATAGAATACAAGGAAGCTTAAATTTAAAAAAAAAAATAAAGCTTGTTTTATATGTATTCTTAGGTTTAAATTTAAAGTAAGATCCTCAGAGACTACACGTTATACCCCCGTGCTTGCTTGCTATTAATTAGCAGCCGGTTGCATATGTTTTTTTTAAAAAAAATAAAGCCAGCACGGGTGAAGATATAGTCCAATTTATAGTTGAAAAGCTATTAGGGAGGCTTGCCAAGCTAAGATATAATAAAAAAGTTGTTAGTAAAGCAAGCTCCTAAAATTGAATATAGATTATGCTACAGTATTTTCATTAGCTCCTTTTGTTAGTGAAAACATTGTTACAATTATAGGTATTTGCTTATTAATTGGTGCTATGGCTAAAAGTTCTCAAGTTGGATTACACGTTTGGTTACCGATGGCTATGGAAGGTTTGTTAAGTAGGGCTTTCCTTAAACTTCACTATATGCGGGAATATCCCGTTATGAATTCTTGGTCCTCTGTTCATTTAATGAATTTCGGAAAAATCCAAGAAGAGGGACAATCAGCAGGAAACTTTGAATTAGACAAAGGAGCCTCAGAGACTACACGTGAAGCAATTAAATTAGATGAGAATTTTAAATGATGATTTATAGGTTTTACAGAAGGTGACGGATCTTTTATATTAAATAAAGATGGGTATTTAGAGTTTAAAATTACACAATCAAGTGTAGATGCCCAAATATTATTTTATATAAAAAAAACAATTAGGGTTTGGATCTGTATCTCTACAAGATAAAGTAAATAAAACTCATCATTTTAGAGTTAGGGATAAAAATAATATATTAAAATTAATTCAAATATTTAATGGTAATATTTTAACTAAATTTAAATTAAATCAATTTAAGTTATGAGTGGGAGGTTTTAATAAAATATATAAAATGGATATTTTATGTATCGAACCTAAACATAAATTAAACTTAGATAATGCATGATTATCCGGGTTTACAGATGCTGAAGGTTGTTTTACTTCTTCTGTATTAACATCTAAAATAACAGGTAAAACTATTGTTACTGTAAGATATGTAGTATCTCAAAAGGATGACGTAGAATTCAGTAAAAATTTAGCAGATATGTTAAACGGTTATATTACTCATGTTAAAAGTTATAATGGTTATAATACAGTGGTAAATCACGGTAAATTAAACAAAATACTTAAATATTTACATGATAACCCTTTAAAAACTAAAAAACTTATATCTTATCATAGATGATTAAAAATTTATTGACTAGTTAAAAATAAAAAACATTTTACTGCCGAAGGTTTAATAGTTATAAAATTTATAACTAAAATTATTAATCAAATTTAATTGAAGATATTGTCCGAACAATAGCGTAAGTTATTGAGTATTTTCATCGTATTAGTACAATTTAAGTACATAATGAAAATCAACAAATTTAGCCTACACCAGTTTCTGCATTAATACATGCTGCCACTATGGTAACGGCAGGTGTGTATCTTTTAATGCGTACTAGTCCTTTAATAGAATACAGTTCAACTGTATTAATATTATGTTTATGATTAGGAGCTATAACTACTGTATTTAGTAGTCTTATTGGATTATTTCAACAAGATATTAAAAAAGTTATTGCCTATTCTACTATGAGCCAATTAGGTATGATGGTAATAGCAGTAGGTTTATCATCATATAACCTTGCCTTATTCCACTTAGTTAATCACGCTTTTGCTTATAGAGAGCGTGTTAAACCTGTCTATTTGCTGGAAAGCCCATCTACTTCGTAGAAGACCTTTTTTTCAAACAAAAAATAACATGAATACTTTAAGACTAAAACAAGAATTAACCTAAGTTCTATATAATCCTTAGTACCACAAGGTATGATTTTTCTTACCTGATACCATTACTTCTTTTTTTCGCGCCCTCCCTCTCAAAATCCCCCAGCTTCTATTTTTTCCCTTTTTTATAATAAAATAATTTGATTATCACGTAATAATCAAATTATAATTATAAAAAAAGGGAAAAAAAAAAGGGGGACAGGAGGCCTAAATTTTTTTATTTTTTTTTTTAATTGTAATTAATATTTATGTAAATAAATAACTTGATTATTAAAAAAAAAAGTAAAAAAAAAAAATAAAATACGCAGGCTAAGGAAGGTTGGAAAAATTATTAGACGATGATGGTTTGTGGAATGTTGAGTCTACAAGAGTTGGGTAATCAGCAGGAAACCAACGTTGTTTTATTAATAGCTAGTAGGATCCTCAACGATCACACGATAGGGGTAGCGTTAATTGTTAACGCTACTAAGATATGATCTACTCATCATATAAATATGATGTTAATACGAGGTTTATATGCTAACAAAGAGCAATTTTGTGATTAACACAATAATAAAAATAAAGAATTTCTTAGGTGGATTAAATAAATACTTAGGGTTAAGCTTAGGTTCAAAGGTTGTTTCAGTGTACGAAGGGGGTCTGCTAGGGAACCCTAGCACTTTGCACAATTGTTTAAACCAGGGGGGTTCATCCTATTTGTTTTGTTTTGGCGGGCTAAGAGTCGATACACTAAAGCAAAAAAAAAGGAGCCCTTATACGGTGTTTTCACACAGGCAAAACGGCTTTTACCCCTAGAGTTCCCCTACAAGAAGAGGAAAGAAAAAATCTTCATTCTTCATTTTCGACTATACTTAAAGATAAAAGCCGAGGTGGTTTACTGTTAAGTAAAGTTATATACCATGTTTCAGAGCAGAATAGTTTGGGTTTACCTTTGTTTTTAACAGCTAAAGGTATAAAAGCATCACACGCTTTAATAAATATGCTTAATTTATTACCTGTTGATTGTGATTCTAAATTCAAAGGTGATAATATTTTGTTTCAATTTTTAAGTGAAAACTACAACCAAATTTACAGATATAATATGGAATTAAACTTAAAAGAAATTAATCCATACTATGTTTATTCTTTACCTATAGATAAACAAAAAGTAATAGATGGAGATTGTAGTGGTATTTACTGTTTTAAACATGTTGATTTGGGTTATTGTAGTATAGGTTCTGCTTTGTCTTGCCGAAACCGGTTAAATGAACACATGTCTAGTCTAAATGGACATCGTCCTCAAACATTTTTCCACCAATGGGTTTTAGACAATGGTGGTATTGCACCTATACGTTGAGCACCCATTATCACATTTAACAATATTGTACAAGAATGATATAATACTAATTATGATAGTCCTTTAAGTGTAGGTGGTACTAATTTATTACAAGGTTTCGCACAATATACTATTAGATTATTAGAGCAAAGTATGTACACAAATTATAAACCATACTTAAATGGTAAGAGTGAGAAAGATATAATATTCTACAATTTTTCATTTAAACCTGCAGATATGGGGCTAAGTTTAGCCAATATGCGTAAATATCAAGCCTGGTATGATAAAGATATGACTATGTTACTAGCGGAGTCTAGTTCTTATAATTCTTTAGCTAACATCTTAAACTTATCTGTAGGTACGATTAGAAATAACATGAATTGACATGAAGGAGTAAGTGTTGCAGATAATGACGGTAAAATCATTACAGTTTATTTAAAAGAAAAAGGTACACCTTTTAGGACTGAAACTATCTCTTCTCAATTATCTGTTAAAAAGCTTTATCCTTTAGTTGAACTTAAAAACAGAACATTGTACGATTTAACTCCAGGAAAAATACATGTAATATCTGTAGATACTTTAGAAGATTTTTCTACTTTCACTAGCCAACGTGAACTGTGAAAAGCATTAAACCCTAGTAGCTTAAAAGAGTATGATAATCTGACTGCGACAAAGCAACATCAGTTTAACGTAAACCGGGTAGGTAAATATTTAAATGTCGGTAAACCAGGTGGTATACCGACTGAATTAGGTAATTTTTATTTTTGTAAACATCCTGATTATTTACCTGGTTTAACTAAAATAGCTTCGGGGTTTTTTGCTGTAAACACACTAACAGGTGTGACTACATACTATACAAATAATTCTCAGGCTGGAGATCGAGGTACGGTCAGAAAAAATCGAGTTAACAATACTGTTACAAGAACCGGATTTCGGTACATAGACAAGGATATATTTATTAAACACTACCCCAACGCTCTGGCTGAAAAAGATTCAACGTGTATTTTAACCACAAAAGAACTTAAGAATTTACCTAACAATTCTTAAGATTAATCCCCTAATTAATATTTTTATTATTTTGCCTTTTTCTTGTGTTAGCTTTAGCTTTTAGGTAGCTTAAGTTTAAGCCTTTTTTTTGTCTATAAAGCATTATTATTCCTAGGTGCCGGGGCTGTAATTCATTCAGTAGCGGATAACCAAGATTTTAGAAAATATGGTGGGTTAAGACCCTTCTTGCCTTTAACTTACTCTGTGATGCTAATAGCAAGCCTTAGCTTAGTTGCTTTCCCATTTATGACCGGGTTCTATAGTAAAGATTTTATTTTAGAATCTGCATATGGACAGTTTTACTTTAGTGGTACAGTTGTTTACTTTATAGCTACTATTGGTGCTATGTTTACGACTTTATATAGTGTGAAAGTATTATATATTACTTTTTTAACTAACCCGAACGGACCTCTTATAAATTATAAGAATGCTCACGAGGGTGACTTATTTTTAAGTATTCCGTTAGTTATATTAGCTCTATTCTCTATTTTCTTTGGTTACATTACTAAAGATATTTTTATTGGGTTAGGTTCAGGTTTCTTTGCAGATAATAGTATATTTATTCATCCAACACATGAAATTATGCTTGACACAGAGTTCGCAGTGCCTACATTATTCAAATTGTTGCCTTTGGTATTTACTTTATCTTTAAGTGCACTCGCTATAATCTTATCCGAATTTATTCCGACTGCTTTAGTTCACTTCAAATTTACGAGACTAGGTTATAACCTTTTTGGATTTTTTAACCAACGTTTCTTTATCGAAATGTTCTATAATAAATATGTTACTAATTTTATCTTAAACACAGGGGGTATAACTACTAAGTTTCTGGATAAAGGTTCAGTAGAGATGATTGGGCCCTACGGTCTTGAGAGAGGACTGCTTAAATTAAGTAGTAATATCGAATCTTTAAGTACAGGAGTAGTTACAAATTATGCGTTATATGTTTTAATAGGTTTTATTTCGTATTTATTAATTATTTTTTTAGAATTAAACATGGATTTAGTTTTATTGATTTTACTAAGTATTCCTTTTACATTAATGTCTATTTCTTTGCAAAGCACTCCAAATAATTCCGTGAGGAAATAATATTAAAAATAGCTGGGCGAAATCATCCTTACTAATTTCTGGTGATAATAAAATGAGCTATTTAGCTAAACCTAATCAAGGAATAAACGGAAGTCGTAATTATAGTACAGGTAGTTTAATCGAAGGGGGGAGTTAAAGATGATGAAGGTTCAGTTATTCACCTTGAACCTTGATTTGTAACTGGATTCGTTGACGCGGTAAAAAAAAAAGAATAGTCTCGGCCTAGATTTTTTGCCTTTTTTTTTAATAAATAGCTTAATTACTACGTAGTAATTTATTTATAATAAAAAAAAAGGCAAAAAATAAGCGCGAGCGTGCTGAGACCTGCTTCGCTGGAATGTAATTTTTATTTATATATATTTTTATTTTTATTTTCTTTTTTTTTTAGTTGTTTCTCACTTCACGTTAGACAAAATTCTAAGCTACGAGTAGGTTGAGAGATTATACCTATCTTTTCAATATCTTTTCACAAGAAAGATTTACAACTGTTGGAAGGAATTAAAGCTTATTTTGGTGGTATTGGTAGAATATCCAAAGACAGGGAATTTTCTTATAGTTACACTGTAACGTCTAAAAAGGAATTAGCTATACTTTTAAATCATTTGGATAACTATGGTTTAATTACTCATAAGTTAGCCGATTATCTACTATTTAAGATGGGTTTTGAGATATTTAAGTCAAAAGCCCGTTTAGTAAATGAAGGCTTACAATCTCTTTTAGCAATTAAAGCAAGCCTAAATCTAGGTAATAATGAGGAATTGAAGGTGGCTTTCCAGATGTTAAAGCCACACCTAGACCCTTAGTGGAGAGTTTAGTAGTTCCACAGCCATTCACTCTGGCTGGTTTTACATCAGGTGACGGTTCTTTATCCGTGGGAATATGGCCGTCTACTACTAAGTTAAATTTTAGCGTGAATCTTGAATTTAAATTAACTCAACATAATAGAGATAAGGTATTATTGGAAAGTTTTATTGCTTACTTTGGATGTGGAGAAGTTCGAGTAAGAAGTCAGGAAAATACCTCGGCGGCAGATTTTAGATGTAGGAATTTTTCTGATATTGAATCCAAAATCATCCCATTTTTTCAAAATCATAAAGTTTTAGGAGTAAAATCCGAGGATTTCGATGATTGGTGTCTTGTGTCGAAAATTGTGGGTAACAAAGGTCATCTTACAATAGAAGGATTATATCAAATACGTGATATTAAATCTGGTATGAATAAAGGTAGGTCATAATATTTTTCCTTTATATTTTAATAATAATACATCTTATTGTCTGTGACCTAAGTGGTATAAGAAATATTATTATTGTTTGCGGCTTCAAATACAATAAGTAAATACTTTGCTTTTTACGCCTTTCATATGCATTTGTAATATTTATATTAATTAGGTCTCTGACATATGGCTGTGGCTGGAAGATAGTGGTGAGCTAGAGGGTGGTGGTGGGTTCTAGCTTTCCTTTATTTTATTTTATTTTATTTAGCTTGTTAGAAAAAGGTTTAATGGCTTTAAGTAGTAATATTAATAGATTAAGTACAGGAGTAGTAACAACCTATGCTTTATATGTGCTAGTGGGTTTAATTTTCTTTATTATTTTACCTTGTGTTGCTGTTTTGATAACAGTTTAGTTATATTAATGCTTTTTGGTTTGTTAAGTCTATGTTTTTAACTCTTATAGGAAAGATGCCGGTATTACCTTAAAATATCATACCTTAGTTTTGGTTGAAGGCGATCGTTCGTTATTTGTAATGCCGGAGGCAAAGAAAACCCCAGAATTTTCTATTAGTATTTAGCTTAAAAGAGACTTATAAAGATCTAGCCTTCTTTTAGGTTATTAGGGGATTTTTTTTTGTAACTTATCTGGTAATTTACCAGTAGACGTAATTATAGTAGTGTTGTCAGTCTTTCTTTAGGTAAAGCTGTGTAAACCACAACTCTAAAGCCACAGTCCTTATTAAAATTTAAAATTCTGGATTAAGAATCTTATTGATAAGATTCTTAATCAGATGAATAATAATTGTTTATCCACTAGCTCTAAAAAAGTAAGTTGTGTCTACACGGAACTTTTACAGGGGGAAATAGATAGACTTTTATCTGTACCCTATAATTTATAGACTAAGGAAGAATGTAGAACTGTTATTAAATATTTAAATATTATTCTAGTAGAGGTAGTATTAAAGTGAACTTCGATATGGAGAAGGATCAGTTATTGAGACCTTTGAACCTCTAGTGCGATAAGTATTTAGTAAGATATCCTTTAGTTAGTAGAAAATTAAGGGATAAATCTTCTATTATATTTAATAATAGAACTCTAGAGGGAGAAAGGTTTCTGAATTCGTATATTGGCTCTTTTGGTATATTTTATTTTTTTTTCGATTAATATCCTAGCTTAGATCTTTATATATTTTATTTATAATGCGTGTTTATCTCTTTCTAGCCTAAGTTACTTCGGGTAGCTTCGCTTTTTTGTGCAGCTAGGCTGCCAAAGTTGTCTTTGTATATTTTCTTGTGGGGTGGTTAAGTCTAATTTACATTAAATTGTTGTAAAAGAATTAGCCGGGTGGTGGTGGGTAACCCTCAGGATTTATACTCTGTTAAATATTTATTCCTAATTTATGGTTTGACCATTGCAAAGCAGGGCCTTTTGTTAACTATGTGTACTATTATTAAGAATATTATTAGATAAAGCAATATTCTTAAATAAAGCAATATACTTAATCCTGCTGAGAGAAATAAGAAAAGAAAAAAAAAAAATACCTATCCTTACAAAGCCAAGGGATTTAGATATTAAAAAGGAATAAAAACTATCTTCATATTTTGTGCATTAATAAACTAAATTAAAATAAATTGGTTTACACCGTTTTTTTTTTTTTTTTTTACTTTATGTATTTTATAAAGTTTTTTACTATCTAACCTGTGTGGATGTTTCTATTAACAAATCCTTATCTTTGATAAGTACGTCACTTCGTGCATATTTATTAGGCGATATTGCCAGCATACGGCTAAAACGCCTATGCTTTGCGTATTTGTTTGATAATAAACTTTTATACCATTTCTAAGGTACAAAAAAAAAGCCAAGGTATATATTGAATTTGTATGTAATAGCACGGCTAAAGGAGAGACAGGCTACCACCTGCCAGTAAGTCAATAAAACTCATATGATTGAGAATAGGTATCAAAGTAGATCAGCAGAAGTGCTAATAGAGGTGGAATAGTAATAAAGACCTTTATGACGGAGTATACTCTGTCATAAAGTTCACCATAAGCAAGTCAGATGAAAAGTTTAATAGTCTCTTTAATTTCCCCCCCCCCCCTTTTTTTATTATAAATAATTGCTTATTATGTAAATAGTATTATATATTAAAAAAAAAAAAAGGGGGGGGGAAAAATTAGAAGCTGGGCGTTATGTTGAGATAGAGATACTCATTTTGAATGATGATACCTGAAAGTGAATCATGGCCACATTAATTAATATTTGTATAAAAAAGTATACTATCTGCTTATTTTATTGTATAATATATTATAGTGATATATAGTGTCTATATATTAGTAATAATAAAATCGGGAATATTATATATTTCTCTTTAAATATATGAATTAAATATTGACGTAGGATATAATGTAAGATAGTTAACATTCGACCTAACTATGCCAAGTTCCATGTTCATATTAAAGAGTTTAAATGCCTCTTTTTTGTAATACAAGATCTTTTCAGCTACTTCAATAAAATAATGATTATGTAATATTAATTTTAGTTACACCCCTAGAGAGATATTTAAATATCTAAACGCTTGTTATATTGTGTGCAAAAAAAAAATAAGGCAAGTAATTTATCACACTTTATTGGCACTGGTGCTTAGTTTTAGTTCTCTGCTTTGCTATTTCTACCTATAATATCTACTAGGTATAAAAGGTGTACTTTAATAAAGATTAAGGAGGGAGAGTTAGCCATATATAATATAAGTTGTTCAGAGGTTTCTATTATTTTTATCGTAAGTATTTACTTTGAGATTTTTAATAAGATCATATATGCTTAATTTATTTGTTTTAAGTCTTTTTAACAATTATGATACGCCTAGACCTTGGGGTTTATATTTTCAAGATAGTGCTACACCGCAAACGAAAGGTTTACTTGAATTACATTAAATTTAATAAAAATTGTGTAAAGAGCCAACCCTTACTTTTTTTTGTAAAATAATTCTTATTATAATAATTTTTATTATAAATTTTTTTTAGAAATTAAATTAGTAATCCAATCAAATAGATTGGGTTAATTAATTACTATCGTCGTTAAATTAATTGGATATATAATAATAATCAGAATAATCTATTTTAGTTTTAGGTTGGTCTAAGCTCCTTTGAATTTAAATTGGATTAAACTATGAGTAAAGGTATTATTTAAACCGTAAGAAATAATTTTCTTGTAAGTTGCTATTGTTTTTCTTTTGTCTTGCTCTTATTGTTATTGGAGGTATTTTAGCTAAAAGTGTATTTTTAGCTGGATGGCTTTTATTTCAGTCTAGTTTTAGATAAAATGTTGGGTAATCGTCCTATTTTAGATGAATAAATTGGTATGGTAAATAATTATGCTAGTATAGACCTTAAAAAGCTTATTTTTTTTTTCTTTAGTCCCTAAATAGACTTTACATAGTACCTATGGCTGAAGGTAAAACGAATAAGGTGAAGATGATTCTAGAATGTGACGTATATTAGCACATAAGTCATCACGGTAAGATTAATTAACCTCTTAGTACATAGTAAGAATAAGTTGGCTTTTGTTTCGTCTACTTTTATAGGCAATTAAGGTTTATACTGATTTATAAGTAAACATTTTGCTTATGGTTTTTATTCATAAATAATTAGAAATGGGGAGAATAAAACTTTTCTATTAAGCCCCCCTATAAATAAGCTATGCTTATCTTTTGGGTGGAATACCCAGGTATTTATATAAACTCAAAGGATAGCACTTATCCTCTAGGTCTTATATATAAATAAGATTAATACTTTTACATTTATATTTGTGAACCTTTCCACTACGTCGCATTTGAATTATTAATTCCTAGGTTTAAGATAGAAGGATGAATGAAAAATTTAAATAGTCCACTTTAATCTCATACTTTGTAAGTTTATCTGTACAATTTGCTATTGAGGGATTGTGTTAAAGTATAAAAAAAAAATTTTTTTTTTTGTTACATATAGTATAGGTACTATATATATGTATAGTATAGGAAAGTCCGAAGCTTGTAAAACTAAAACTCATATTGAGGAGAGTAAAAGTAAAAATTTTGGTATTAAAGAGAAAATAAAGTCCATCTTTTTATAGTTATAATTATAACTAAATGTATTAATAAAAAGATATGTATATCTTTTTTTATTATAGGCAGTAAAAGAAGGTTGTGAAACCACAAGCCTAGGTTAAGCCTTATTTTAGTTTAATAACTATGACAGGATCCGGCTTAAATGTATCAAAAAGTAATAACAACTTTGTGTTAATTGTATAAATATAATTGTTAATTAAATTTAAATAATAATTAGTGAATATTTTATTAGTAATGGTATAGAAACTATATACTATATAATTTTTATACCATCAAATTTTATTTGAGTTTGATGGTGGCTCTGAATGAACGCTGTCCAAGTGCTTGACACATGCTAATCGAACGTCTAATTTAACAATGTGGCATTAAGTCACCAATTTAATTAGAAGTGGTGTACAGGTGAGTATCTAATATTTTGGCTGCCTTAAAGTAAGGTAAAATACCTTATAAAAATATGAATAAGAAAGGAAGTAAATTTCCGCTTTAAGAGGACAATAAATATTTCGGATAGGTAGTAGTTAAGGCAATGACTTAACTAGCTTGAAATTCCGTAGTCGAGACTGAGAGGTCGATCGATCACATTGGGTCTGAAAAAACCCCAATACGTATAGTACAGCAGTGGGGAATATTGGTCAATGGCCTAACGGCTGAACCAGCAACTTGGGGGAATGTATAGCTCCGGCTAACTATATTTAGTTTTTTACTATAATAATAAAAAATGTAAATATTTTATATATTGAAAAAATATAGTATCGATTTTGTCGAATAAAGTTCTAGATAGAATACTGATTATGACTATTTTCTATCTATATGTCTTGACCAAATTACGTGCCAGCAGTCGCGGTAATACGTAGAAGACTAGTGTTATTCATCTTTAATAGGTTTAAAGGGTACCTAGACGGTAAAATTAGTCTAAAATATGATACGGTTTTACTAGAGTTATATATAAGAAGGTGAGTATTTAAGGAGTAGAGTTGAAATTTAGTCATACCTTAAGGACTGGTAATGGCGAAAGCAACCTTTTATCTAATAACTGACGTTGAGGGACGAAGGCTCGGGTAGCGAACAGGATTAGATACCCTGGTAGTCCAAGCAGAAAATTATGAATGCCATAGATTAGAATATTTTTAGTTTATAAATGAAAGTGCAAGCATTCCACCTCAAGAGTAATGTGGCAACGCAGGAACTGAAACCATTAGACCGTTTCTGAAACCAGTAGTGAAGTATGTTATTTAATTCGTCGTTACGCGAAAAACCTTACCACAATTTGTATAGTATCCCTGAAAAGATACTACAAGCGTTGCACGGTTGTCTTCAGTTAATGTCGTGAGATATTGGTTAATTCCATTAAATTAACGGAAACCCTTGCTTTATTTGCAACCTTTGAAATGAAGCAGTTCACCAGTATATCGGAAATGATAACAGGGACCAAGACAAATCATCATGGCCTAAATATTGTGGGCTATAGACGTGCCACATATTCCTATACAAAGAGATGCAAAAATGTGAGTTTAAGCTAATCTCAAAAAGTAGGATAAAATATGGATTGTAGTCTGAAATTCGACTACATGAATAAGGAATTACTAGTAATCGTGAATCACCACGTCACGGTGGATTTAATCTCAGATAGGTACTAACTACTCGTCAGGCGCCGAAAGAAGTATGTGCAATAAGTTTGGCTAACTATTATAATTTAATTCTAGATAAATAGGTCTGGTTATTATAGTGGAAGGTTTTCGTATGCGTGACTTTAATTGGTGTTAAGTCGAAATATGGTTCGTGTAGTGGAAATTGCACGGGATTAATTAATATTAACAATAAAAAAGGCAGTATGGTTCCGCCATACTGTCCCAAGTCTATGCTTGGAGCAAGGATCTCTTTTGAGAAATCTATTACACCTGGTTCGAATCCGGAATAGACTTATGAAAAACTAAAAATAAATAAAAATAAACGTGAATTTGGATCTTTTCTTTTTTTTTTAATTTAATTATTTTATATATAGATTTATTATAATTATAAAAAAAAAGAATAAAAAAAAAATAGCGATAAATAAAAGTGTCCGGGTAAGGGGGGGATATGTTTTGGTTCGGCAACTGCAGGAAAAATTTATTAGGATTTAAATGATAAAAAGACAATTTACAACACTTGCCTTCATGCAAGACCAGCACTGGTCTTGCATGAAGGCAGAACAAAAGGTCTGGAGTTTATCTCAATTTTTTCCCTTTTTTTTTAATAATAAATCTATTATGTAATAATAAAATTGTTTATTAAAAAAAAAAGGGAAAAAATTAAGGACTAACAAGATAAGCGGTGCCTTTTATATTGGTAGTAGTGCGAATTTGACTAGAAGATTTAGAGATTATTTCTCTCTTTTATTCTTAGAAAAAGAAGTAGTTAAAATGCACAGTATTATATATAGAGCTTATTAAAATACGATAACTTTAACTTTACCTAACCCCCTGCAGGCTTGCAGGGGGTAATAAATTCTAGAATATTGCGAGAGTGCTTTTGCTCCGCACCACAATTAAAAGAGAAGAATATTACCTAGATTTGTATAAACCGCCCCTTTATTTTTTCCACCTAGTTTTTTTTATAATTAGAAGTTTATTATCTATATAGTAATAAAATTCTTTATTAAAAAAAAAAAGGAAAAAATTTAGTGGAGTACTTATCTGTCTTGTAGCTGGTTCTAGTTTAGGGCGTATAACTAGCGACGAAACCCCCCTAAAATTGCGTGATGCTTGATTAGTTAGATTACATAAAAACAATTTAAGTGATGTTTCGTTAAGAGAATATACGTTAGATACTCTTATAGAAAAATTAGAGACATGTGCATTTAATATAGCTAAATTGTTCAAAAGATTTGAACAGATTAAGGCTGCAACTAAAAGTAAAGTTACTATGGGGACTCGTTTTAAATTATTAGCTTCAACTAAAACGTCACAAGCTGTTATAGTTACGGATTTAATAAGTGATGTTAGTACTAGATACCTCTCGGCTAGAAGAGCTGCAGACGCATTAGGTATAAGTAATTCTACAGTAAAGAAGAAATTAAACAATAAAAATACTAAAGCCTATAAAGGTAGATATGTAATAAAAGGTGTAGTGGAAATTACACGGGTTAATCTATGTTAATAATTAGTGAAGATACACTGTATTTACAGTGTATTAATACGCGTTAGCCTAATGGTAAGGCATTGTGTTTCGGCCACAGAGATTACAGGTTCAAATCTTGTACGCGTTTAAACTATAGCCATACTAAAAAAGAATAAAGCCAAAATTTTTCTACCTCATTCGGAGGTCAGGAAAATCTATCCTCCTTTAATTTAGTTTAATAATAATTCCTTTTTATAAAAAAGAGTTACAGGTGTAATTTTTTTTTTTTTAGGACTCACCTCGTGGAGGTATTTTTTTATATATATAATTAATCATGATAAATTTTTCAATATCGTTCATAAACAATCTATCTATTCCAGATACAGCGCAGCTTTTTGCTGAGGCGTTTTCTAACAGTTGTATTGCCTTTGTAGCTATTACAGAATTAGCCCAGGGTATTACAGAAAGTGTAGCTATAGAGCTTACTAGCTATGGTATGGACGAATTCTTAGACGCACAAGGATTACCAAGCCGTAGTAGTAGCATTCAAAATTTCAGGGAGTATAAAAACATACAGGATATTAATTTGGTATTATTAACTAATAAATTAGTTAGTAGTGGGGTTTTCCGTGCATAACTATTTAAACTCTAAAAGAGTCAAAATAGTGGGTCAATAATGTGTAAAGATCGGGTAGTGGAGGTGGGTAAATTATCCCTTTAGTTTATTTGTCAACAAGGGAGGGCTTTGCATAATTATTTTTTTTATGCAAAGTTCCCGAGGAAACTTCCATAATTGGTAAGATGGGTTGAGCTGTAAACTCAATAGTATTGTACTTTTAAGAGTTCGAATCTCTTGTTTCCTATCCATAGTAACTTTTTATTATATAATAAATAATTCTTTATATTTTAATAAACATATTTAAATGACAGATATAAATTTTATAAGCTTTGAAACATGTACGTAATTGGGAAAGACCTTGAGGAGGATTGAAAAAGGCTACCTTTACGCACCTTTATTTCCCCCCCCCCTTTTTTTAATTATAAATAATTGCTTATTATATAAATAGTATTATATAATAATAAAAAAAGCTTGGTGGGAAAAAATTAGAAGCAGGACCGACTTCTTTTTTTTTCATTTCTTGTTATCACGCTTGCTGTTTCTGACCCTTAGGGGGTGTGGAAAAAATCCAAGATTTTAATATAAAAATACCTTTATTATTTCCCCCCCCCCGATATTTAGGCTTATTATTATCCTATTTGCTATATATATATTAATTAAATTATATCTGATTTAATTAATATATAAGAGGTATTTATACTTATACTTATACTAAGCTTGGCTATTGTTTTTATTAAAAAAAAGTCTCAAGCTTTGTTTTGGCTATGTTTTTAATAAAAATTTAGAAGGCAGAAGAGATTTTTTTTTTTCTTTTATATTCAAGCCTTTATAGCTCAACGGTAGAGCGAAATACTGTTAATATTTTGATAGATGTTCGATTCATCTTGAGGGCTGTGTATAGAGTATACGTATCAATACGCGTTAGCCTAATGGTAAGGCGTTGTGTTTCGGCCACAGAGGTTACAGGTTCAAATCTTGTACGCGTTTAAACTATAGCCAAACTAAAAAAGAATAAAACCAGATTTTTTCTGCCTCATTCGCAGATCAGGAAAATCTATCCTCCTTTAATTTAGTTTAATAATAATTCCTTTTTATAAAAAACAATTACAGGTGTAATTTTTAGATTATTTTACAGTGATAGAACCCAATTTTATAATCTTAAAAGAAAGTAAAAAAAAAATTTTTTTTAGGACTCGTCTAGTGGAGGTATAATTTATATATAATTTATCATGATTAATTTAATTCTTTTATGAGAAACTTTCACTAATAGTTTTAGGGCAGAAATGTTGGATGTTGCTTCATTATTTGCTATTTTTTGTGCTATACTTGTTATTGTTAGTAAAAATCCTGTCTTATTATGGGATAAATTATCAAACTCCGGGAACCTCCTAAAGCTTCTGATACCAAGCCATTCATGTAAAAGAATCGGTGGATGAATTAATAACTCATGTATGGTAATAACTCAGTTGATAATCGAAAGATTAATGGATTATCGCGGATCTAAGTCAGCAAAGGATAAAAGTATTATTAGTTTGTTAGTTTTTGTATTATTTGCCTATATTATATTAATTCTTCCTTTACCTGAACTGTTTTTTTATGAGTTACTATTATCTAGCTCTAATTTTGGTCGATTAGTTGTATTTCCCTTACAAAAAAACACATTTAATAATATAAAATATACTCCCTCTTCAACCTCTTTTTTTTTTCCCACCAAGTTTTTTTTTATAATTATAATTAATCTATATATATAATAGTTAAATTATTTATTAAAAAAAAGGGAAAAAAAATAGAAGTAAAGGCTCCTGTTTATCTCTTGTCTGTATGAGAAATTATTCTACTGACAATTCAGTGGTTCCGGTTATAAAATATAGTAATGCAGATACTCAGAAGCTACAAATTATAAACGAAAATAGAGGTAAAAGTGGAGTTTATTGCTGAACAAATCAATTAAATGGCCGAAGATATGTAGGAAGTAGTGTGAATTTAGCCAGAAGGTTTACAGATTACTTTAAGATTAACTATATAAGTGATGAAAAATATAACATGTTAATTAATAAAGCGCTTCTTAAACATGGTTATGCCAACTTTACTGTAGAAATACTGGAGTATTGTGAATTAGATATGTTAAGATCAAGGGAGCAACATTTCTTAGATTTATTAGAACCTGAATATAACATGTTAAAAACTGCAGGTTCTCTTCTTGGTTTTAAACATTCTGAGGAAACTATTGCTAAATTGAAAGCAAGATT